>JARFIW010000575.1:0-27500 GCA_036346225.1 Platerodrilus igneus
AACGTAGTAAGTTTGGAATTCTAAAATATAGGTTAAATATCCCCTTGCCAAACGTTCGGCTGCAACGTTAGCAACTATCACCTCAAACAATACTGTAAGCCTAAGTGATAGCAGTACCCGACTCTCACTTGTACAAAAGGGTACGGAAGTGTTGACAGCCTTGCAGAAAATAGCTTCAAGCTTTCAGCAACTCGCTTTAAATTTCGCTCGTTTCTATAAACTCACTAGATTTAGAAGCGCTTTGGTTCGCTTGACTCTAGATATCTACCATCAGAGAGTCATAGTTACTCCCGCCGTTTACCCGCGCTTGCTTGAATTTCTTCACGTTGACATTCAGAGCACTGGGCAGAAATCACATTGCGTCAACACCCGCAGGGGCCATCGCAATGCTTTGTTTTAATTAGACAGTCGGATTCCCCCGGTCCGTGCCAGTTCTGAGTTGACCGTTGAATGGCGGCCGAAGAGGACACCCGAAATAGACGCGAATCTACCTGGGGCCTCGCAGCAAGGAAGTTCCGGGAGGCCAAGGCACGGGACCGAGCTCGGATCTGATGACTCGCGCCGAAACGCTCGTCACCTCGCCTCGCCCAGGCCCGGCACGTGAGCCGAAACCCGCTTCCCGACCAAGCCCGACGCGCCCCGATCCTCAGAGCCAATCCTTATCCCGAAGTTACGGATCCAATTTGCCGACTTCCCTTACCTACATTATTCTATCGACTAGAGGCTATTCACCTTGGAGACCTGCTGCGGATATGGGTACGAGCCGGCGCGACATGACACCGTGGCCCTCTCCCGGATTTTCAAGGTCCGAGGGAAGGATCGAACACCGCCGTAACTGCGGTGCTCTTCGCGTTCACAACCATATCTCCCTGCTAGAGGATTCCATGGAACTCGAACGCTCATGCAGAAAAGAAAACTCTTCCTGGATCTCGACGGCGTCTCCGGGTCATTTTGGGTTACCCCGACGAACTCTCTTGCGAGGGCCCGACTTTTAGACGGTTCCGCTGCCGGGTTCCGGAATAGGAACCGGATTCCCTTTCGCCCAATGGGCGCGTGCCTCTCGAGCATTGTTCGAGCGCGCCACATCAACATCGGCTTTCGCCTGGGGCTTGGATCGACTGACTCGTGTGCAACGGCTGTTCACACGAAACCCTTCTCCACGTCAGTCCTCCAGGTCCTCGCTGGAGTATTTGCTACTACCACCAAGATCTGCACCGACGGCGGCTCCAGACGGGCTCGCGCCCAATCCTTCTGCGCTCACCGTCGCGACCCTCCTACTCGTCAGGGCTTAATGACGCGACCGGACTTTGGGGTCCGGCGGACGTCTCACTTGCCGCTGACGGCAGAGTATAAGCACAACGCTTCAGCTCCGTCCATTTCAGGGCTAGTAACTTCGGCAGGTGAGTTGTTACACACTCCTTGGCGGATTCCGACTTCCATGGCCACCGTCCTGCTGTCTTAAGTTACCAACGCCTTTCATGGTATCCCATAAGCGTTGATTTTGGAGCTTTAACTCTGCGTTTGGTTCATCCCACAGCGCCAGTTCTGCTTACCAAAATGGCCCAGGCACTCTGATCCGATCTCGCGGCTTCACGGTTTAAGCAAGCCGGAGATCTCACCCATTTAAAGTTTGAGAATAGGTTGAGGCCGTTTCGACCCCAATGCCTCTAATCATTCGCTTTACCAGATGAGACTCGCAAAAGCGAGCGCCAGCTATCCTGAGGGAAACTTCGGAGGGAACCAGCTACTAGATGGTTCGATTAGTCTTTCGCCCCTATACCCAGTTCCGACGATCGATTTGCACGTCAGAATCGCTTCGGACCTCCATCAGGGTTTCCCTGACTTCGTCCTGACCAGGCATAGTTCACCATCTTTCGGGTCCCAGCGTGTACGCTCTTGGTGCGCCTCTTCTCGCAATGAGAACGAGACGCCCCGGGAGTGCGGGGTCGCGTCGGGACGCGACCCATCCTCCCTTGGCCGGCGCAAGGCCGACTTTCACTTTCATTTCGCCTTTAGGTTTCGCTAGTCCCAATGACTCGCGCACATGCTAGACTCCTTGGTCCGTGTTTCAAGACGGGTCCTGAAAGTACCCAAAGCAATAGCGTCGCCGACGGGCGTCTAATGGGTCTGTCCGAGAGCGCCGCCGCCAACAGCCGATCGGCCCCAGAGTCGGTGTTGAATCCGAACTGCCGGGGTAACCGTCGTGCTTGCGGCGGGCCGAACGCGAAAAAGATCGCGGCCCAGCGCCTTCTAGCATTATACCGTCGAGCGGGCCGGCAGGGCGGTGGTCGGATCCGTTCGGAGCGGCAAGCCGTTCCGAAGCGGGCTATCCGACCTGCCTATGACGGCACCCAACGGGTCGCGACGTCCTACTAGGGGAGAAGTGCACGCACTCGGCGGCCAGAGGCGACGCACGCCCCTCGACGGACCGAAGTCCGCCTGGTGGGCTGCCGCGCCTTTGCCCGGCCACCGAGCACGGTTGAATCTCCCCCTTCGACCTTTCGGGTTTCTCAGGTTTACCCCTGAACGGTTTCACGTACTCTTGAACTCTCTCTTCAAAGTTCTTTTCAACTTTCCCTCACGGTACTTGTTCGCTATCGGTCTCGTGGTCATATTTAGCCTTAGATGGAGTTTACCACCCACTTAGGGCTGCACTCTCAAGCAACCCGACTCTGAGGAGAGGTCCTCCCGCTGCCGTCGGCTGTCCTACGGGCCTGGCACCCTCTATGGATAAGTGGCCCCGTTCAAGAAGGACTTTGACTAGCCGAGCGGCTTCGAGATGGCGGACCCTCCCAAACGCCACACGTCCCGGCGGCCTGTGACGACCGCGGGATTCGGCGCTGGGCTTTTCCCTGTTCGCTCGCCGCTACTAGGGGAATCCTAGTTAGTTTCTTTTCCTCCGCTTACTAATATGCTTAAATTCGGCGGGTAGTCTCGCCTGCTCTGAGGTCGCGTAAAAATTAAATAGTGCGAGGCGCCCGGTGGGCTGCGTGCGCCGGATCGAAAACGATCGTCCGTTGTATTCGCGGACGGCCGGACGTCTCTAGTCTCCGGTTACGAAGCTTCTAGGACACGACCTTAGTACCGCGCGAACGACCCGTACGGGCCGGCGACGCGCACCGTCGCTGGAGAAAAGTGCCGCTCGATCGCGGCCGACCGGTGTACGATCGGCCGCAGAGCTATCCTTCTCTCCTTTATTCGAGGGCACGCCGACGCGAGCACGAACTTGTTCGCGACGCGCCGGCGAAGGCCCCATTCTTGCTCCGCCGCTCGCAAGCGAGCGCGAGCAGTCGTTACAATAGATACGACCCTCAGCCAGACGTGGTCCGGGAACAGTATCCTAGGACCGCAATGTGCGTTCGAAATGTCGATGTTCATGTGTCCTGCAGTTCACACTTTGACACGCAATTAGCTGCGTTCTTCATCGACCCACGAGCCAAGTGATCCACCGTTCAGGGTAATCTTTTATAAATTTACTCCATACAATGGTGGCACGGCTGCACCGGCTGCCATGCGGCTGTGCGCGTGCCTCGGTGTGTTCTCGAAGTCGCGAAGTTTCGCGAAATCTCCGAACGATCTACCGAAGACGGCTCGCCGTCAGACAGGCAGCATAGGCAAGCAGCAGCGGACCACTGTTGCGGAGTTAGCGTGGTGGACGCAAGCCGAGCGTGGCCGACGCAGATCGCCTCGCTATAGATCTTCCGTCCTTTCGGACGTACTACTCTCCGGAGACAACCTCGCTGCCGGCCTGCCCGTGTTGCGAGCGCCAACACACACGCATTGGCGGTGAAATATTTGAAAGAGGACCGCTTTCGCAGCACAGTCACTTACCGAAATTCGGCGGCGTGCGGGCGTGCGGTCTCCCTTGTTTTTGTTTTGTCTATAAGATACAGACTAGTGGTTCGTGTCACGAACACGCTCAAGAAGAGAACCTGCGGACGTCCGTCCGGACGCCTTTAGTTCGCCTCCTGTTTGCGTGCCGGGCGCGCACGGTGTACAACCTGAAGTGCAACCTGACGCCAATCGGGCGGAGATCTTTAAAGCCTCGAGCGACACGCCGAACCCTGCAGCACACCGAAGGTCAAACCCGTAAGCCGAGCATTTAACCTAAGGGCACGTGCATTAGTCCGCTTTGCGGGTCGATAAGCTACCCATGCGTCGTTATCGGGCACTCCAATCGGTTGCCACTCGAACGCCATCCGACCGCAAGGAGATGCGAAGTAGGCGAAGACCGGCTAGACTTTTTCGCGCCGTGTCCTATTGCCTTCTTGGCAGTTCCCACACGTGAACCGTTCGAAATGTGACGATCTCGGAGGCGGCCAAGCCCACTCATTTAGGGAGGCTGCCTTTTTATCCGATCGAGACTCGAGAAGCCTTCAGTGTTAAATCGCCCGGACGGGTCGACCCTCTCGGATCGTGACGCTCGTCACAACGATTATATTTCGTCGCTAAGAGGACGACGAGTCCGCTGATTAACCTTAAACGTCGCTATCTAGACGACGAGTCCTCGTCTAAATTACCCTTGGTGTTTCTTATCGTGGCGACAAATCATGGTCGTCCTACGATTTTGTTTAGTCTCTTTATATGAGTCGCCCTCGGGCGATCTTTGTCCTCCCGTATATAAATTACTGCGTCGCAACAAGGACGACGAGTTCTCTGAATAAAACTTTTACGTCGCTAACAAGACGACGATACCTCTGCTTAGTAATATTTCTTTGCGTCGCTAATAAGACGACGGATCCCTCTGAATACCAACGGGGGCTTTTCAATAAATTTTTGCGTCGCAACCAAGACGACGATCCCTCTTATTATTATTAGGAGGGTTTATATCTAATTAAATATTTGCGTCGTTAACTTGACGACGAGTCCTCTGATTCACCAACCGGGTAAGTGGGAATCCTGATCGAGCCCTTTATTTGTCGCCAGAACGGCGACCAGAGCGTACAAGGATCCCTCGACACTGGGCTTCGATAGTTCTACGATCGAGGCAAATGCCATCCGTCATCGGACGTGCACCGACCGAGCACCACCGTCGCCGATTTATTCGGATACGGGGGCCGATCGCTCGCCTTCGAGCAGTAACGCTTCGAACTTGGGGTGCTAGTTAAGAGATGGCCGGATCGTAAACACTCCGGACATGATGGTACGCCCAAATCGGGTCGTTCCTTTTGGCCCTTCTCGTTTACGTCTCGGCGCTGCACAGTTCGATATCGGAATCGCGTTCCCGGTCGCCGTTTTCCTGCATCCCCACGGGATGGCGACCGTTGGCACGATCCGTAGTTCTACCATTTGTCTCGAGCAACGGCGCGCGTCGTAACTCCTTGCTCAAGATCCGAGCGAAGCGCACACCCCATATACGTTTCCTCGCATCGTAGACGCGTAGGAACGATCGTGGTGTTGCGTGCTCTCATCGACCTCGGCGAAGTTAACGCGCCCCTACCCGTCCGACTAGTGGTTTGGATATGTATATTATCTGTTAATGATCCTTCCGCAGGTTCACCTACGGAAACCTTGTTACGACTTTTACTTCCTCTAAATAATCAAGTTTGGTCATCTTTCCAGCATCATCGACGACGTCGAAACGTCTCCGCGTGCCGGTCCGAAGACCTCACTAAATCATTCAATCGGTAGTAGCGACGGGCGGTGTGTACAAAGGGCAGGGACGTAATCAACGCGAGCTTATGACTCGCGCTTACTGGGAATTCCTCGTTCATGGGGAACAATTGCAAGCCCCAATCCCTAGCACGAAGGAGGTTCAGCGGGTTACCCGGTCCACTCGGACAGGGAAGACACGCTGATTCCTTCAGTGTAGCGCGCGTGCGGCCCAGAACATCTAAGGGCATCACAGACCTGTTATTGCTCTATCTCGTGCGGCTAGAAGCCGCCTGTCCCTCTAAGAAGATTTGCTTGTACGCCGACAGTAAAAACTACGCACGGCTTGTTACGAGCTAACGCACCAAACCGGCGAGGCCTTCGGGATGTCGGAAATACGCCTAGTTAGCAGGCCAGAGTCTCGTTCGTTATCGGAATTAACCAGACAAATCGCTCCACCAACTAAGAACGGCCATGCACCACCACCCACCGAATCAAGAAAGAGCTCTCAATCTGTCAATCCTTCCGGTGTCCGGGCCTGGTGAGGTTTCCCGTGTTGAGTCAAATTAAGCCGCAGGCTCCACTCCTGGTGGTGCCCTTCCGTCAATTCCTTTAAGTTTCAGCTTTGCAACCATACTTCCCCCGGAACCCAAAAGCTTTGGTTTCCCGGAAGCTGCCCGCCGAGTCATCGGAGGAACGTCGGCGGATCGCTAGCTGGCATCGTTTATGGTTAGAACTAGGGCGGTATCTGATCGCCTTCGAACCTCTAACTTTCGTTCTTGATCAATGAAAACGTTTTTGGCAAATGCTTTCGCTTCTGTCCGTCTTGCGACGATCCAAGAATTTCACCTCTAACGTCGCAATACGAATGCCCCATCCGTTCCTATTAATCATTACCTCGGGGTTCCGAAAACCAACAAAATAGAACCGAGGTCCTATTCCATTATTCCATGCACGAAGTATTCAGGCGCAGTTTGAGCCTGCTTTAAGCACTCTAATTTGTTCAAAGTAAACGTGCCGGCCCGCCTCGACACTCGGTAAAGAGCACCGCGACGGGATTATAATTGGGCCGCCCTCCGAAAAGGGTTAGGCCCACCGGCAGGACGTCCCGCGTACTCGCCAGTTAAACACCGCGAGCGGCGAACCGGCGGCGCGGGACACAGATCCGACTACGAGCTTTTTAACCGCAACAACTTTAATATACGCTATTGAGCTGGAATTACCGCGGCTGCTGGCACCAGACTTGCCCTCCAATTGATCCTCGTTAAAGGATTTAAATTGTTCTCATTCCGATTACGGGGCCTCGGATGAGTCCCGTATCGTTATTTTTCGTCACTACCTCCCCGTGCCGGGAGTGGGTAATTTGCGCGCCTGCTGCCTTCCTTGGATGTGGTAGCCGTTTCTCAGGCTCCCTCTCCGGAATCGAACCCTGATTCCCCGTTACCCGTTACAACCATGGTAGGCACAGAACCTACCATCGACAGTTGATAAGGCAGACATTTGAAAGATGCGTCGCCGGTGCTAGACCGTGCGATCAGCAGAAAGTTATTTAGATTCATCAATTTGTACGACGACGTGTCCGCAAGCGAACGCGCCGCCGATTGATTTTGTACTAACAAAAGCACTCCGTTTCCGGTCGGAGCTCTGTGTGCATGTGTTAGCTGTAGAATTACCACAGTTATCCAAGTAATTGTTGGTACGATCTAAGGAACCATAACTGATTTAATGAGCCTTTCGCGGTTTCACCTTAATTTGGCTTGTACTGAGACATGCATGGCTTAATCTTTGAGACAAGCATATGACTACTGGCAGGATCAACCAGGGAGCTGCGCCGAAAACTAGGTCGTGAAACCGGATACGCTCCGCGAAATTTCGCTCGGCCACCGGCTCTCTACGCCAAGTAATCTGCGAGCTGCACCGAAAATGCAGTTCGTCCGTTTCACGTGAGCTGCGTGCGGAGAACGTATCTTTCGATCCGGAAACTCCGCGCTCTCGCTTCGGATATGACTGCGTCGACCTGACTCACTCCGCTTGTCGAACGAGACGCGCCGATCCGTAAGGACCATGCAGAAATCACGCCGACGGGACGTTCAGGCGACTTTAGAGCTAAATCAACCCATAATTATTGGATTGTTGCTTTTCTTGCGTGCTCAACGCACTCTTGTAGCGTCACCTTATAGTGAACGCGCCCTTCGCTAGTTAGAACAAGCGACAATTGTGTGTGTATCACAACACCCAGTCGTTCGATGGATGCGAACGCCGACGTTAACCGTGTAACGGCTCGCCAAGAGTTCGAACGCACCATCTGTTCATTCTCGCTCGGAGAAAAGAGAGTCATCGCATAATTATAGATTATTACTTGACCGCACGAAGCGACAAATAGAAGAGTCGTCCGCTTGGCGGGGTCGGTGCTAGACGATACTGAGAACGCAACACCTGACGCCCACGGAACGCGCTGCGAAAAATCTGTTAGCGAGTTTACGTGAAACAGCGCACGAGATAGAGAGGGTCGCTCGGTCGACTAAACGAACACTGGCCCCTCTCTGCGTGCACGTTACGTTCATCGCTAACTTCATGATCGCAACCTTCTACTACAGTTCCGGCTCATCTTCACTAAGGAGTAATGGCATTTATATGGCAAAAAAAACGAGTGGGAGCGGGTGCCCGCTCTGTGACAAAGCACATAGTTCTCGTTTTTAAAAATCGACTGCGAGCGGAGCCCGCCTGTGTGCAATAGCACATAAAAATGTATGTTTTAAAAATCGAGTGCGAGCGGAGCCCGCCTGTGTGCATATTAGCACATAATGTTCTTGAGCTAAGCCACCAAGCCAAAGTATCTTAGGAGACGACCGAAACTCAATCAGAACCGGCACCCGTACTAGACGAACACCGATCCCTTAATATAGGGCTCTGTACCGGGATCGCGGTTCGCCGTATGACCATTAATTGTAAGGCAAATCAATCGGATATCTTTGATGTCGGGCTAGCGTATATCCCTACTAAAAAACCATCCGGCGGACGTGAATTTTAAAAGTCCGGCCGGATCGTAATAGTCGCTCCGATGCAGTCTGGACTTTACAAAGATTTTATATTTGCGTATTAAACGCCGCAGTAAGCTCCGATTCAGTTTACTCCGATGCAGTCGGCTTCCTAGCGCGTTTCTCCGATGCAGTCCTCTCCGATTCAGTTTGCTCCGATGCAGTCGGCACTTATTCAAATTTCTCCGATGCAGTCCGCTCCGATTCAGTTTTCTCCGATGCAGTCGGCTTCCTAGCACGTTTCTCCGATGCAGTCCGCTCCGATTCAGTTTTCTCCGATGCAGTCGGCTTCCTAGCGCGTTTCTCCGATGCAGTCCTCTCCGATTCAGTTTGCTCCGATGCAGTCGGCACTTATTCAAATTTCTCCGATGCAGTCCTCTCCGATTCAGTTTGCTCCGATGCAGTCCTTATTCAAGTTTCTCCGATGCAGTCCGCTCCGATTCAGTTTTCTCCGATGCAGTCGGCTTCCTAGCGTTTCTCCGATGCAGTCCGCTCCGATTCAGTTTTCTCCGATGCAGTCGGCTTCCTAGCACGTTTCTCCGATGCAGTCCGCTCCGATTCAGTTTTCTCCGATGCAGTCGGCTTCCTAGCACGTTTCTCCGATGCAGTCCTCTCCGATTCAGTTTGCTCCGATGCAGTCGGCACTTATTCAAGTTTCTCCGATGCAGTCCGCTCCGATTAAGTTTTCTCCGATGCAGTCGGCTTCCTAGCGCGTTTCTCCGATGCAGTCCGCTCCGATTCAGTTTTCTCCGATGCAGTCGGCTTCCTAGCACGTTTCTCCGATGCAGTCCGCTCCGATTCAGTTTTCTCCGATGCAGTCGGCTTCCTAGCACGTTTCTCCGATGCAGTCCGCTCCGATTCAGTTTTCTCCGATGCAGTCGGCACTTATTCAAGTTTCTCCGATGCAGTCCGCTCCGATTCAGTTTTCTCCGATGCAGTCGGCTTCCTAGCACGTTTCTCCGATGCAGTCCTCTCCGATTCAGTTTGCTCCGATGCAGTCGGCACTTATTCAAGTTTCTCCGATGCAGTCAGCTCCGATTCAGTTTTCTCCGATGCAGTCGGCTTCCTAGCACGTTTCTCCGATGCAGTCCGCTCCGATTCAGTTTGCTCCGATGCAGTCGGCTTCCTAGCACGTTTCTCCGATGCAGTCCTCTCCGATTCAGTTTGCTCCGATGCAGTCGGAACTTATTCAAGTTTCTCCGATGCAGTCCGCTCCGATTCAGTTTTCTCCGATGCAGTCGGCTTCCTAGCACGTTTCTCCGATGCAGTCCGCTCCGATTCAGTTTTCTCCGATGCAGTCGGCTTATTCAAGTTTCTCCGATGCAGTCCGCTCCGATTCAGTTTTCCGATGCAGTCGGCTTCCTAGCACGTTTCTCCGATGCAGTCCTCTCCGATTCAGTTTGCTCCGATGCAGTAACTTATTCAAGTTTCTCCGATGCAGTCCGCTCCGATTCAGTTTTCTCCGATGCAGTCGGCTTCCTAGCACGTTTCTCCGATGCAGTCCTCTCCGATTCAGTTTGCTCCGATGCAGTCGGCACTTATTCAAGTTTCTCCGATGCAGTCCGCTCCGATTCAGTTTTCTCCGATGCAGTCGGCTTCCTAGCACGTTTCTCCGATGCAGTCCTCTCCGATTCAGTTTGCTCCGATGCAGTCGGCACTTATTCAAGTTTCTCCGATGCAGTCCTCTCCGATTCAGTTTGCTCCGATGCAGTCGGCACTTATTCAAGTTTCTCCGATGCAGTCCGCTCCGATTCAGTTTTCTCCGATGCAGTCGGCTTCCTAGCACGTTTCTCCGATGCAGTCCTCTCCGATTCAGTTTGCTCCGATGCAGTCGGCACTTATTCAAGTTTCTCCGATGCAGTCCGCTCCGATTCAGTTTTCTCCGATGCAGTCGGCTTCCTAGCGCGTTTCTCCGATGCAGTCCGCTCCGATTCAGTTTTCTCCGATGCAGTCGGCTTCCTAGCACGTTTCTCCGATGCAGTCCGCTCCGATTCAGTTTTCTCCGATGCAGTCGGCTTCCTAGCACGTTTCTCCGATGCAGTCCTCTCCGATTCAGTTTTCTCCGATGCAGTCGGCACTTATTCAAGTTTCTCCGATGCAGTCCGCTCCGATTCAGTTTTCTCCGATGCAGTCGGCTTCCTAGCACGTTTCTCCGATGCAGTCCTCTCCGATTCAGTTTGCTCCGATGCAGTCGGCACTTATTCAAGTTTCTCCGATGCAGTCCGCTCCGATTCAGTTTTCTCCGATGCAGTCGGCTTCCTAGCACGTTTCTCCGATGCAGTCCGCTCCGATTCAGTTTGCTCCGATGCAGTCGGCTTCCTAGCACGTTTCTCCGATGCAGTCCTCTCGATTCAGTTTGCTCCGATGCAGTCGGAACTTATTCAAGTTTCTCCGATGCTGTCCGCTCCGATTCAGTTTTCTCCGATGCAGTCGGCTTCCTAGCACGTTTCTCCGATGCAGTCCGCTCCGATTCAGTTTTCTCCGATGCAGTCGGCACTTATTCAAGTTTCTCCGATGCAGTCCGCTCCGATTCAGTTTTCTCCGATGCAGTCGGCTTCCTAGCACGTTTCTCCGATGCAGTCCTCTCCGATTCAGTTTGCTCCGATGCAGTCGGAACTTATTCAAGTTTCTCCGATGCTGTCCGCTCCGATTCAGTTTTCTCCGATGCAGTCGGCTTCCTAGCACGTTTCTCCGATGCAGTCCGCTCCGATTCAGTTTTCTCCGATGCAGTCGGCACTTATTCAAGTTTCTCCGATGCAGTCCGCTCCGATTCAGTTTTCTCCGATGCAGTCGGCTTCCTAGCACGTTTCTCCGATGCAGTCCTCTCCGATTCAGTTTGCTCCGATGCAGTCGGCACTTATTCAAGTTTCTCCGATGCAGTCCGCTCCGATTCAGTTTTCTCCGATGCAGTCGGCTTCCTAGCACGTTTCTCCGATGCAGTCCTCTCCGATTCAGTTTGCTCCGATGCAGTCGGCACTTATTCAAGTTTCTCCGATGCAGTCCGCTCCGATTCAGTTTTCTCCGATGCAGTCGGCTTCCTAGCACGTTTCTCCGATGCAGTCCTCCGATTCAGTTTGCTCCGATGCAGTCGGCACTTATTCAAGTTTCTCCGATGCAGTCCGCTCCGATTCAGTTTTCTCCGATGCAGTCGGCTTCCTACGTTTCTCCGATGCAGTCCTCTCCGATTCAGTTTGCTCCGATGCAGTCGGCACTTATTCAAGTTTCTCCGATGCAGTCCGCTCCGATTCAGTTTTCTCCGATGCAGTCGGCTTCCTAGCGCGTTTCTCCGATGCAGTCCGCTCCGATTCAGTTTTCCGATGCAGTCGGCTTCCTAGCACGTTTCTCCGATGCAGTCCGCTCCGATTCAGTTTTCTCCGATGCAGTCGGCTTCCTAGCACGTTTCTCCGATGCAGTCCTCCGATTCAGTTTTCCGATGCAGTCGGCACTTATTCAAGTTTCTCCGATGCAGTCCGCTCCGATTCAGTTTTCTCCGATGCAGTCGGCTTCCTAGCACGTTTCTCCGATGCAGTCCTCTCCGATTCAGTTTGCTCCGATGCAGTCGGCACTTATTCAAGTTTCTCCGATGCAGTCCTCTCCGATTCAGTTTGCTCCGATGCAGTCGGCTTCCTAGCACGTTTCTCCGATGCAGTCCGCTCCGATTCAGTTTTCTCCGATGCAGTCGGCTTCCTAGCACGTTTCTCCGATGCAGTCCGCTCCGATTCAGTTTTCTCCGATGCAGTCGGCACTTATTCAAGTTTCTCCGATGCAGTCCGCTCCGATTCAGTTTTCTCCGATGCAGTCGGCTTCCTAGCACGTTTCTCCGATGCAGTCCGCTCCGATTCAGTTTGCTCCGATGCAGTCGGCACTTATTCAAGTTTCTCCGATGCAGTCCGCTCCGATTCAGTTTTCTCCGATGCAGTCGGCTTCCTAGCACGTTTCTCCGATGCAGTCCTCTCGATTCAGTTTGCTCCGATGCAGTCGGCACTTATTCAAGTTTCTCCGATGCAGTCCGCTCCGATTCAGTTTTCTCCGATGCAGTCGGCTTCCTAGCACGTTTCTCCGATGCAGTCCTCTCCGATTCAGTTTGCTCCGATGCAGTCGGCACTTATTCAAGTTTCTCCGATGCAGTCCGCTCCGATTCAGTTTTCTCCGATGCAGTCGGCTTCCTAGCACGTTTCTCCGATGCAGTCCTCTCCGATTCAGTTTGCTCCGATGCAGTCGGCACTTATTCAAGTTTCTCCGATGCAGTCCGCTCCGATTCAGTTTTCTCCGATGCAGTCGGCTTCCTAGCACGTTTCTCCGATGCAGTCCGCTCCGATTCAGTTTTCTCCGATGCAGTCGGCACTCATTCAAGTTTCTCCGATGCAGTCCGCTCCGATTCAGTTTGCTCCGATGCAGTCGGCACTGAAAAAGAGGGCTGTATCGGTTTCAAATAAAGTAGGGATTGTGTGGTTTTAATAACAAATTACAAATTCAGGGTAAATCACGATAATCCAGCGTAAAAAGGAAAAAAAGACAACGACACGCGGTGTTCCCAAGCGGTCACCCATCCAAGTACTGACCAGAGCGGGAGGTGCTTAACTCATTAAACGCGCGAACTGCACTAAACGCACACGCCTGTCGCTTGGGCCCCTTTAGATGATATGCGAATCGAATACTTGAATGGTCACATACCGTGAAGGGTTGCCGGATGCTGTGTAACAAGTCGCGAATTTGTCCTACGACCTCTCGGAGCTCTTTATACCTGAAAAGAGGGCTGTATCAGTTTCAAATGAAGTAGGGGTTGTGTGGTTTTAATAACAAATTACAAATTCAGGGTCAATCACGATAATCCAGCGTAAAAGGAAAAAGACAACGACACGCGGTGTTCCCAAGCGGTCACCCATCCAAGTACTGACCGCGCCCAACGTTGCTTAACTTCGGTGATCGGACGAGAACCAACAACAACAACAACAACAAACAAATTTATTGTAGATGGTATCATGAAAATATTTGGGATGCCAGATCCCGCTTTTTTTGACAATTTTTGGTACATCTAGCTTCTGCCATTTTGAGGCCTAATCTAAACCAATATATTTTTATATATGCCCTATCCACCCTGTATATTTGGTTTAGGTAAATATATTAGAGCAGAGCATTATTGATACATAATAGCTATGTTTTTACAAATTATACTATTCTTATAATTTTTGTCTATTTACAGGAAAAAAGTTAAAAACCTGCTTCACTAACTTTCACTAAATGTTGTTTAAATGTTTTACATGGTTAATTTGAATTGAAGACACCCAAGTTTTGATGCAGATATTGATGTTTTTTCACTGTCGTTTCTTGTGTGTACCGTTTTTCGTGTGATTCCTCTGATCAGTGGGTTACTTGATGTTTTGGTTTTCTCGTAAAATTTTTCTGCGGTTGTCTCGACGTACTCTTTTATTGTTGGCACCTGCACTGTTGCATGTAGTTCTCTTATTTTAGCATACCTGCCACTGTTGGTGATTAATCTTAGTATTTTGTTCTGTACTGTTTCTAGAGGCTTTATACGAGTATTATATTTGGATACTGCCCAGATAGGGGCAGCATATGTAAGTTGTGGTCTGATTACTGCCGTGTACAATAGGCGCTTATTTTCCATTGTCATGCTACTATTTTTGCTCATTAGTGAGTATAGGGTTCATGTACGTCCTCCATTTCTTCTTCGTCGTTAACATTAATTTGGGCATCAGCGTTGTCCTCAGTTTCTGTTAATACTTCGAACCTATTTTTAGTGCTGATGTTAACCGTCTCTTCATTTATTTTATGCTTTTTACTTATGGACGATTCACGCTCGCCGTCAGCTGCTCTGCGGAAAAGCTGTTTAAATTGCGTCTTTCTGCTGTTTACATTAAAATTTCGAGCGTCAATTTGAGAAACACTTCTTTCATTAAGGGGAACCGCATTTTTTGCGAAAGGCGATTGCTTTTGAGCATTTGCCATTTCTACTTCATTGGTTAATGCATCACCTGTTTGTAAAGGTAGGATTCCGGCGGCTGCATTTGCTTTCATACAAAGCGCTATCGTTTCTGAGGTCAATGAGTCGTGTTCCCTACCTGTGGATGCAGGTGGTTCAGCAGATGACGGGTCAGTTACCCCTTGGGTTGTAACAACTGGAAGTGATGCGCCGCAGGTAATTTCCGTAGCTATTCGATCTTTTAACTTATATAAGGTTTTAAAATTTGCAACTTCACTTGCTTTAATTTGGTTAACGACTGTTTTTAACGTGGGTTTCTTATTTACACCATCTTTAATCTTTTTCATTTATAAATTTTACAACACTAATTATGAGTCCTATCTCGTATTAAAACTAACTATTCAACTAAATTAGAGGTTCACATTGCCGTATTACTACACTGTTACGAGGTTATTTAACAATTAATCTTTTTGGGAATTGAAAATACAAATCCGCTTTGTATTGTTAAAAGCTTTTACTAAAGCTCACAACGCAACGATTTCAATCTAACAGGTAGCAGAGAAAGCGTCCTTCCTTCGACCGCACGATTGAGACTGGGACGAGTACCGGTGCTTTTCAACGTGGTATGGTCGTTGTCTATATTAAAAGTCGCGTTCCGGGTATGTAAAGTGCTTATGCGAATGCACCCAGCAAATATTAGAACTCTGAGTTTTCTTAAAATTACTCGAAAATTGAATACCCGACGGCCGAGAAGTGGACCGAAAGGCGAGATAATCCTTATATCATAGCGAGCACCCTCTTCTACAAATTCAATTTCAGCTGCATGAGATGATGTACCATTCTTTTAGGAAATTCATACGCAGCACCGAAACTTGCATTGAACTCGTGTACGGGATTGTTAAAAAATTATGTACTTCCATGTCGAGATGTACTACACGGCCCTGCAACTGCTATATGTATAGGTACGTTGCTAAAAAAAAAAAAAAAAAAAAAAAAACAGGGTCCACCCATCCAAGTACTGACCAGAGCGAGAGGTGCTTAACCCCGTAAACGCGCGAACTCCAATAAACGCGCACGGCTGTCGCTATGGGCCCCTTTAAGTGATATGCGAATCGGATACTTAAATGGTCACACATATCGTGAAGGGTTGCCGGATGCTGTGTAAGAAGTCGCGAATTTGTCCTGCGACCTCTCGGAGCTCTTGATACCCAAAAAAAAAGGGCTGTATCAGTTTCAAATAAAGTAGGGATTGTGTGGTTTTAATAACAAATTACAAATTCAGGGTAAATCACGATAATCCAGCGTAAAAAGGAAAAAAAAAGACAACGACACGCGGTGTTCCCAAGCGGTCACCCATCCAAGTACTGACCGCGCCCAACGTTGCTTAACTTCGGTGATCGGACGAGAACCGGTGCTTTTCAACGTGGTATGGTCGTTGTCTATATTAAAAGTCGCGTTCCGGGTATGTAAAGTGCTTATGCGAATGCACCTAGCAAATATTAGAACTCTGAGTATTCTTAAAATTACTCGAAAATTTAATATCCGACGGCCGAGAAGTGGACCGAAAGGCGAGATAATCCTTATATCATAGCGAGCACCCTCTTTTGGAAATTAAATTTCAACTGCATGAGATGATGTACCATTCTTTTAGGAAATTCATACGCAGCACCGAAACTTGCATTGAACTCGTGTACGGGATTGTTAAAAAATTATGTACTTCCATGTCGAGATGTACTACACGGCCCTGCAACTGCTATATGTATAGGTACGTTGCTAAAAAAAAAAAAAAAAAAAACAGGGTCCACCCATCCAAGTACTGACCAGAGCGAGGGGTGCTTAACTCTGTAAACGCGCGAACTCCAATAAACGCGCACGAACGTAGTAAGTTTGGAATTCTAAAATATAGGTTAAATATCCCCTTGCCAAACGTTCGGCTGCAACGTTAGCAACTATCACCTCAAACAATACTGTAAGCCTAAGTGATAGCAGTACCCGACTCTCACTTGTACAAAAGGGTACGGAAGTGTTGACAGCCTTGCAGAAAATAGCTTCAAGCTTTCAGCAACTCGCTTTAAATTTCGCTCGTTTCTATAAACTCACTAGATTTAGAAGCGCTTTGGTTCGCTTGACTCTAGATATCTACCATCAGAGAGTCATAGTTACTCCCGCCGTTTACCCGCGCTTGCTTGAATTTCTTCACGTTGACATTCAGAGCACTGGGCAGAAATCACATTGCGTCAACACCCGCAGGGGCCATCGCAATGCTTTGTTTTAATTAGACAGTCGGATTCCCCCGGTCCGTGCCAGTTCTGAGTTGACCGTTGAATGGCGGCCGAAGAGGACACCCGAAATAGACGCGAATCTACCTGGGGCCTCGCAGCAAGGAAGTTCCGGGAGGCCAAGGCACGGGACCGAGCTCGGATCTGATGACTCGCGCCGAAACGCTCGTCACCTCGCCTCGCCCAGGCCCGGCACGTGAGCCGAAACCCGCTTCCCGACCAAGCCCGACGCGCCCCGATCCTCAGAGCCAATCCTTATCCCGAAGTTACGGATCCAATTTGCCGACTTCCCTTACCTACATTATTCTATCGACTAGAGGCTATTCACCTTGGAGACCTGCTGCGGATATGGGTACGAGCCGGCGCGACATGACACCGTGGCCCTCTCCCGGATTTTCAAGGTCCGAGGGAAGGATCGAACACCGCCGTAACTGCGGTGCTCTTCGCGTTCACAACCATATCTCCCTGCTAGAGGATTCCATGGAACTCGAACGCTCATGCAGAAAAGAAAACTCTTCCTGGATCTCGACGGCGTCTCCGGGTCATTTTGGGTTACCCCGACGAACTCTCTTGCGAGGGCCCGACTTTTAGACGGTTCCGCTGCCGGGTTCCGGAATAGGAACCGGATTCCCTTTCGCCCAATGGGCGCGTGCCTCTCGAGCATTGTTCGAGCGCGCCACATCAACATCGGCTTTCGCCTGGGGCTTGGATCGACTGACTCGTGTGCAACGGCTGTTCACACGAAACCCTTCTCCACGTCAGTCCTCCAGGTCCTCGCTGGAGTATTTGCTACTACCACCAAGATCTGCACCGACGGCGGCTCCAGACGGGCTCGCGCCCAATCCTTCTGCGCTCACCGTCGCGACCCTCCTACTCGTCAGGGCTTAATGACGCGACCGGACTTTGGGGTCCGGCGGACGTCTCACTTGCCGCTGACGGCAGAGTATAAGCACAACGCTTCAGCTCCGTCCATTTTCAGGGCTAGTAACTTCGGCAGGTGAGTTGTTACACACTCCTTGGCGGATTCCGACTTCCATGGCCACCGTCCTGCTGTCTTAAGTTACCAACGCCTTTCATGGTATCCCATAAGCGTTGATTTTGGAGCTTTAACTCTGCGTTTGGTTCATCCCACAGCGCCAGTTCTGCTTACCAAAAATGGCCCACTTGGCACTCTGATCCGATCTCGCGGCTTCACGGTTTAAGCAAGCCGGAGATCTCACCCATTTAAAGTTTGAGAATAGGTTGAGGCCGTTTCGACCCCAATGCCTCTAATCATTCGCTTTACCAGATGAGACTCGCAAAAGCGAGCGCCAGCTATCCTGAGGGAAACTTCGGAGGGAACCAGCTACTAGATGGTTCGATTAGTCTTTCGCCCCTATACCCAGTTCCGACGATCGATTTGCACGTCAGAATCGCTTCGGACCTCCATCAGGGTTTCCCCTGACTTCGTCCTGACCAGGCATAGTTCACCATCTTTCGGGTCCCAGCGTGTACGCTCTTGGTGCGCCTCTTCTCGCAATGAGAACGAGACGCCCCGGGAGTGCGGGGTCGCGTCGGGACGCGACCCATCCTCCCTTGGCCGGCGCAAGGCCGACTTTCACTTTCATTTCGCCTTTAGGTTTCGCTAGTCCCAATGACTCGCGCACATGCTAGACTCCTTGGTCCGTGTTTCAAGACGGGTCCTGAAAGTACCCAAAGCAATAGCGTCGCCGACGGGCGTCTAATGGGTCTGTCCGAGAGCGCCGCCGCCAACAGCCGATCGGCCCCAGAGTCGGTGTTGAATCCGAACTGCCGGGGTAACCGTCGTGCTTGCGGCGGGCCGAACGCGAAAAAGATCGCGGCCCAGCGCCTTCTAGCATTATACCGTCGAGCGGGCCGGCAGGGCGGTGGTCGGATCCGTTCGGAGCGGCAAGCCGTTCCGAAGCGGGCTATCCGACCTGCCTATGACGGCACCCAACGGGTCGCGACGTCCTACTAGGGGAGAAGTGCACGCACTCGGCGGCCAGAGGCGACGCACGCCCCTCGACGGACCGAAGTCCGCCTGGTGGGCTGCCGCGCCTTTGCCCGGCCACCGAGCACGGTTGAATCTCCCCCTTCGACCTTTCGGGTTTCTCAGGTTTACCCCTGAACGGTTTCACGTACTCTTGAACTCTCTCTTCAAAGTTCTTTTCAACTTTCCCTCACGGTACTTGTTCGCTATCGGTCTCGTGGTCATATTTAGCCTTAGATGGAGTTTACCACCCACTTAGGGCTGCACTCTCAAGCAACCCGACTCTGAGGAGAGGTCCTCCCGCTGCCGTCGGCTGTCCTACGGGCCTGGCACCCTCTATGGATAAGTGGCCCCGTTCAAGAAGGACTTTGACTAGCCGAGCGGCTTCGAGATGGCGGACCCTCCCAAACGCCACACGTCCCGGCGGCCTGTGACGACCGCGGGATTCGGCGCTGGGCTTTTCCCTGTTCGCTCGCCGCTACTAGGGGAATCCTAGTTAGTTTCTTTTCCTCCGCTTACTAATATGCTTAAATTCGGCGGGTAGTCTCGCCTGCTCTGAGGTCGCGTAAAATTAAATAGTGCGAGGCGCCCGGTGGGCTGCGTGCGCCGGATCGAAAACGATCGTCCGTTGTATTCGCGGACGGCCGGACGTCTCTAGTCTCCGGTTACGAAGCTTCTAGGACACGACCTTAGTACCGCGCGAACGACCCGTACGGGCCGGCGACGCGCACCGTCGCTGGAGAAAAGTGCCGCTCGATCGCGGCCGACCGGTGTACGATCGGCCGCAGAGCTATCCTTCTCTCCTTTATTCGAGGGCACGCCGACGCGAGCACGAACTTGTTCGCGACGCGCCGGCGAAGGCCCCATTCTTGCTCCGCCGCTCGCAAGCGAGCGCGAGCAGTCGTTACAATAGATACGACCCTCAGCCAGACGTGGTCCGGGAACAGTATCCTAGGACCGCAATGTGCGTTCGAAATGTCGATGTTCATGTGTCCTGCAGTTCACACTTTGACACGCAATTAGCTGCGTTCTTCATCGACCCACGAGCCAAGTGATCCACCGTTCAGGGTAATCTTTTATAAATTTACTCCATACAATGGTGGCACGGCTGCACCGGCTGCCATGCGGCTGTGCGCGTGCCTCGGTGTGTTCTCGAAGTCGCGAAGTTTCGCGAAATCTCCGAACGATCTACCGAAGACGGCTCGCCGTCAGACAGGCAGCATAGGCAAGCAGCAGCGGACCACTGTTGCGGAGTTAGCGTGGTGGACGCAAGCCGAGCGTGGCCGACGCAGATCGCCTCGCTATAGATCTTCCGTCCTTTCGGACGTACTACTCTCCGGAGACAACCTCGCTGCCGGCCTGCCCGTGTTGCGAGCGCCAACACACACGCATTGGCGGTGAAATATTTGAAAGAGGACCGCTTTCGCAGCACAGTCACTTACCGAAATTCGGCGGCGTGCGGGCGTGCGGTCTCCCTTGTTTTTGTTTTGTCTATAAGATACAGACTAGTGGTTCGTGTCACGAACACGCTCAAGAAGAGAACCTGCGGACGTCCGTCCGGACGCCTTTAGTTCGCCTCCTGTTTGCGTGCCGGGCGCGCACGGTGTACAACCTGAAGTGCAACCTGACGCCAATCGGGCGGAGATCTTTAAAGCCTCGAGCGACACGCCGAACCCTGCAGCACACCGAAGGTCAAACCCGTAAGCCGAGCATTTAACCTAAGGGCACGTGCATTAGTCCGCTTTGCGGGTCGATAAGCTACCCATGCGTCGTTATCGGGCACTCCAATCGGTTGCCACTCGAACGCCATCCGACCGCAAGGAGATGCGAAGTAGGCGAAGACCGGCTAGACTTTTTCGCGCCGTGTCCTATTGCCTTCTTGGCAGTTCCCACACGTGAACCGTTCGAAATGTGACGATCTCGGAGGCGGCCAAGCCCACTCATTTAGGGAGGCTGCCTTTTTATCCGATCGAGACTCGAGAAGCCTTCAGTGTTAAATCGCCCGGACGGGTCGACCCTCTCGGATCGTGACGCTCGTCACAACGATTATATTTCGTCGCTAAGAGGACGACGAGTCCGCTGATTAACCTTAAACGTCGCTATCTAGACGACGAGTCCTCGTCTAAATTACCCTTGGTGTTTCTTATCGTGGCGACAAATCATGGTCGTCCTACGATTTTGTTTAGTCTCTTTATATGAGTCGCCCTCGGGCGATCTTTGTCCTCCCGTATATAAATTACTGCGTCGCAACAAGGACGACGAGTTCTCTGAATAAAACTTTTACGTCGCTAACAAGACGACGATACCTCTGCTTAGTAATATTTCTTTGCGTCGCTAATAAGACGACGGATCCCTCTGAATACCAACGGGGGCTTTTCAATAAATTTTTGCGTCGCAACCAAGACGACGATCCCTCTTATTATTATTAGGAGGGTTTATATCTAATTAAATATTTGCGTCGTTAACTTGACGACGAGTCCTCTGATTCACCAACCGGGTAAGTGGGAATCCTGATCGAGCCCTTTATTTGTCGCCAGAACGGCGACCAGAGCGTACAAGGATCCCTCGACACTGGGCTTCGATAGTTCTACGATCGAGGCAAATGCCATCCGTCATCGGACGTGCACCGACCGAGCACCACCGTCGCCGATTTATTCGGATACGGGGGCCGATCGCTCGCCTTCGAGCAGTAACGCTTCGAACTTGGGGTGCTAGTTAAGAGATGGCCGGATCGTAAACACTCCGGACATGATGGTACGCCCAAATCGGGTCGTTCCTTTTGGCCCTTCTCGTTTACGTCTCGGCGCTGCACAGTTCGATATCGGAATCGCGTTCCCGGTCGCCGTTTTCCTGCATCCCCACGGGATGGCGACCGTTGGCACGATCCGTAGTTCTACCATTTGTCTCGAGCAACGGCGCGCGTCGTAACTCCTTGCTCAAGATCCGAGCGAAGCGCACACCCCATATACGTTTCCTCGCATCGTAGACGCGTAGGAACGATCGTGGTGTTGCGTGCTCTCATCGACCTCGGCGAAGTTAACGCGCCCCTACCCGTCCGACTAGTGGTTTGGATATGTATATTATCTGTTAATGATCCTTCCGCAGGTTCACCTACGGAAACCTTGTTACGACTTTTACTTCCTCTAAATAATCAAGTTTGGTCATCTTTCCAGCATCATCGACGACGTCGAAACGTCTCCGCGTGCCGGTCCGAAGACCTCACTAAATCATTCAATCGGTAGTAGCGACGGGCGGTGTGTACAAAGGGCAGGGACGTAATCAACGCGAGCTTATGACTCGCGCTTACTGGGAATTCCTCGTTCATGGGGAACAATTGCAAGCCCCAATCCCTAGCACGAAGGAGGTTCAGCGGGTTACCCGGTCCACTCGGACAGGGAAGACACGCTGATTCCTTCAGTGTAGCGCGCGTGCGGCCCAGAACATCTAAGGGCATCACAGACCTGTTATTGCTCTATCTCGTGCGGCTAGAAGCCGCCTGTCCCTCTAAGAAGATTTGCTTGTACGCCGACAGTAAAAACTACGCACGGCTTGTTACGAGCTAACGCACCAAACCGGCGAGGCCTTCGGGATGTCGGAAATACGCCTAGTTAGCAGGCCAGAGTCTCGTTCGTTATCGGAATTAACCAGACAAATCGCTCCACCAACTAAGAACGGCCATGCACCACCACCCACCGAATCAAGAAAGAGCTCTCAATCTGTCAATCCTTCCGGTGTCCGGGCCTGGTGAGGTTTCCCGTGTTGAGTCAAATTAAGCCGCAGGCTCCACTCCTGGTGGTGCCCTTCCGTCAATTCCTTTAAGTTTCAGCTTTGCAACCATACTTCCCCCGGAACCCAAAAGCTTTGGTTTCCCGGAAGCTGCCCGCCGAGTCATCGGAGGAACGTCGGCGGATCGCTAGCTGGCATCGTTTATGGTTAGAACTAGGGCGGTATCTGATCGCCTTCGAACCTCTAACTTTCGTTCTTGATCAATGAAAACGTTTTTGGCAAATGCTTTCGCTTCTGTCCGTCTTGCGACGATCCAAGAATTTCACCTCTAACGTCGCAATACGAATGCCCCATCCGTTCCTATTAATCATTACCTCGGGGTTCCGAAAACCAACAAAATAGAACCGAGGTCCTATTCCATTATTCCATGCACGAAGTATTCAGGCGCAGTTTGAGCCTGCTTTAAGCACTCTAATTTGTTCAAAGTAAACGTGCCGGCCCGCCTCGACACTCGGTAAAGAGCACCGCGACGGGATTATAATTGGGCCGCCCTCCGAAAAGGGTTAGGCCCACCGGCAGGACGTCCCGCGTACTCGCCAGTTAAACACCGCGAGCGGCGAACCGGCGGCGCGGGACACAGATCCGACTACGAGCTTTTTAACCGCAACAACTTTAATATACGCTATTGAGCTGGAATTACCGCGGCTGCTGGCACCAGACTTGCCCTCCAATTGATCCTCGTTAAAGGATTTAAATTGTTCTCATTCCGATTACGGGGCCTCGGATGAGTCCCGTATCGTTATTTTTCGTCACTACCTCCCCGTGCCGGGAGTGGGTAATTTGCGCGCCTGCTGCCTTCCTTGGATGTGGTAGCCGTTTCTCAGGCTCCCTCTCCGGAATCGAACCCTGATTCCCCGTTACCCGTTACAACCATGGTAGGCACAGAACCTACCATCGACAGTTGATAAGGCAGACATTTGAAAGATGCGTCGCCGGTGCTAGACCGTGCGATCAGCAGAAAGTTATTTAGATTCATCAATTTGTACGACGACGTGTCCGCAAGCGAACGCGCCGCCGATTGATTTTGTACTAACAAAAGCACTCCGTTTCCGGTCGGAGCTCTGTGTGCATGTGTTAGCTGTAGAATTACCACAGTTATCCAAGTAATTGTTGGTACGATCTAAGGAACCATAACTGATTTAATGAGCCTTTCGCGGTTTCACCTTAATTTGGCTTGTACTGAGACATGCATGGCTTAATCTTTGAGACAAGCATATGACTACTGGCAGGATCAACCAGGGAGCTGCGCCGAAAACTAGGTCGTGAAACCGGATACGCTCCGCGAAATTTCGCTCGGCCACCGGCTCTCTACGCCACGTAATCTGCGAGCTGCACCGAAAATGCAGTTCGTCCGTTTCACGTGAGCTGCGTGCGGAGAACGTATCTTTCGATCCGGAAACTCCGCGCTCTCGCTTCGGATATGACTGCGTCGACCTGACTCACTCCGCTTGTCGAACGAGACGCGCCGATCCGTAAGGACCATGCAGAAATCACGCCGACGGGACGTTCAGGCGACTTTAGAGCTAAATCAACCCATAATTATTGGATTGTTGCTTTTCTTGCGTGCTCAACGCACTCTTGTAGCGTCACCTTATAGTGAACGCGCCCTTCGCTAGTTAGAACAAGCGACAATTGTGTGTGTATCACAACACCCAGTCGTTCGATGGATGCGAACGCCGACGTTAACCGTGTAACGGCTCGCCAAGAGTTCGAACGCACCATCTGTTCATTCTCGCTCGGAGAAAAGAGAGTCATCGCATAATTATAGATTATTACTTGACCGCACGAAGCGACAAATAGAAGAGTCGTCCGCTTGGCGGGGTCGGTGCTAGACGATACTGAGAACGCAACACCTGACGCCCACGGAACGCGCTGCGAAAAATCTGTTAGCGAGTTTACGTGAAACAGCGCACGAGATAGAGAGGGTCGCTCGGTCGACTAAACGAACACTGGCCCCTCTCTGCGTGCACGTTACGTTCATCGCTAACTTCATGATCGCAACCTTCTACTACAGTTCCGGCTCATCTTCACTAAGGAGTAATGGCATTTATATGGCAAAAAAAACGAGTGGGAGCGGGTGCCCGCTCTGTGACAAAGCACATAGTTCTCGTTTTTAAAAATCGACTGCGAGCGGAGCCCGCCTGTGTGCAATAGCACATAAAAATGTATGTTTTAAAAATCGAGTGCGAGCGGAGCCCGCCTGTGTGCATATTAGCACATAATGTTCTTGAGCTAAGCCACCAAGCCAAAGTATCTTAGGAGACGACCGAAACTCAATCAGAACCGGCACCCGTACTAGACGAACACCGATCCCTTAATATAGGGCTCTGTACCGGGATCGCGGTTCGCCGTATGACCATTAATTGTAAGGCAAATCAATCGGATATCTTTGATGTCGGGCTAGCGTATATCCCTACTAAAAAACCATCCGGCGGACGTGAATTTTAAAAGTCCGGCCGGATCGTAATAGTCGCTCCGATGCAGTCTGGACTTTACAAAGATTTTATATTTGCGTATTAAACGCCGCAGTAAGCTCCGATTCAGTTTACTCCGATGCAGTCGGCTTCCTAGCGCGTTTCTCCGATGCAGTCCTCTCCGATTCAGTTTGCTCCGATGCAGTCGGCACTTATTCAAATTTCTCCGATGCAGTCCGCTCCGATTCAGTTTTCTCCGATGCAGTCGGCTTCCTAGCACGTTTCTCCGATGCAGTCCGCTCCGATTCAGTTTTCTCCGATGCAGTCGGCTTCCTAGCGCGTTTCTCCGATGCAGTCCTCTCCGATTCAGTTTGCTCCGATGCAGTCGGCACTTATTCAAATTTCTCCGATGCAGTCCTCTCCGATTCAGTTTGCTCCGATGCAGTCCTTATTCAAGTTTCTCCGATGCAGTCCGCTCCGATTCAGTTTTCTCCGATGCAGTCGGCTTCCTAGCGTTTCTCCGATGCAGTCCGCTCCGATTCAGTTTTCTCCGATGCAGTCGGCTTCCTAGCACGTTTCTCCGATGCAGTCCGCTCCGATTCAGTTTTCTCCGATGCAGTCGGCTTCCTAGCACGTTTCTCCGATGCAGTCCTCTCCGATTCAGTTTGCTCCGATGCAGTCGGCACTTATTCAAGTTTCTCCGATGCAGTCCGCTCCGATTAAGTTTTCTCCGATGCAGTCGGCTTCCTAGCGCGTTTCTCCGATGCAGTCCGCTCCGATTCAGTTTTCCGATGCAGTCGGCTTCCTAGCACGTTTCTCCGATGCAGTCCGCTCCGATTCAGTTTTCTCCGATGCAGTCGGCTTCCTAGCACGTTTCTCCGATGCAGTCCGCTCCGATTCAGTTTTCTCCGATGCAGTCGGCACTTATTCAAGTTTCTCCGATGCAGTCCGCTCCGATTCAGTTTTCTCCGATGCAGTCGGCTTCCTAGCACGTTTCTCCGATGCAGTCCTCTCCGATTCAGTTTGCTCCGATGCAGTCGGCACTTATTCAAGTTTCTCCGATGCAGTCAGCTCCGATTCAGTTTTCTCCGATGCAGTCGGCTTCCTAGCACGTTTCTCCGATGCAGTCCGCTCCGATTCAGTTTGCTCCGATGCAGTCGGCTTCCTAGCACGTTTCTCCGATGCAGTCCTCTCCGATTCAGTTTGCTCCGATGCAGTCGGAACTTATTCAAGTTTCTCCGATGCAGTCCGCTCCGATTCAGTTTTCTCCGATGCAGTCGGCTTCCTAGCACGTTTCTCCGATGCAGTCCGCTCCGATTCAGTTTTCTCCGATGCAGTCGGCTTATTCAAGTTTCTCCGATGCAGTCCGCTCCGATTCAGTTTTCCGATGCAGTCGGCTTCCTAGCACGTTTCTCCGATGCAGTCCTCTCCGATTCAGTTTGCTCCGATGCAGTAACTTATTCAAGTTTCTCCGATGCAGTCCGCTCCGATTCAGTTTTCTCCGATGCAGTCGGCTTCCTAGCACGTTTCTCCGATGCAGTCCTCTCCGATTCAGTTTGCTCCGATGCAGTCGGCACTTATTCAAGTTTCTCCGATGCAGTCCGCTCCGATTCAGTTTTCTCCGATGCAGTCGGCTTCCTAGCACGTTTCTCCGATGCAGTCCTCTCCGATTCAGTTTGCTCCGATGCAGTCGGCACTTATTCAAGTTTCTCCGATGCAGTCCTCTCCGATTCAGTTTGCTCCGATGCAGTCGGCACTTATTCAAGTTTCTCCGATGCAGTCCGCTCCGATTCAGTTTTCTCCGATGCAGTCGGCTTCCTAGCACGTTTCTCCGATGCAGTCCTCTCCGATTCAGTTTGCTCCGATGCAGTCGGCACTTATTCAAGTTTCTCCGATGCAGTCCGCTCCGATTCAGTTTTCTCCGATGCAGTCGGCTTCCTAGCGCGTTTCTCCGATGCAGTCCGCTCCGATTCAGTTTTCTCCGATGCAGTCGGCTTCCTAGCACGTTTCTCCGATGCAGTCCGCTCCGATTCAGTTTTCTCCGATGCAGTCGGCTTCCTAGCACGTTTCTCCGATGCAGTCCTCTCCGATTCAGTTTTCTCCGATGCAGTCGGCACTTATTCAAGTTTCTCCGATGCAGTCCGCTCCGATTCAGTTTTCTCCGATGCAGTCGGCTTCCTAGCACGTTTCTCCGATGCAGTCCTCTCCGATTCAGTTTGCTCCGATGCAGTCGGCACTTATTCAAGTTTCTCCGATGCAGTCCGCTCCGATTCAGTTTTCTCCGATGCAGTCGGCTTCCTAGCACGTTTCTCCGATGCAGTCCGCTCCGATTCAGTTTGCTCCGATGCAGTCGGCTTCCTAGCACGTTTCTCCGATGCAGTCCTCTCGATTCAGTTTGCTCCGATGCAGTCGGAACTTATTCAAGTTTCTCCGATGCTGTCCGCTCCGATTCAGTTT
>JARFIW010000575.1:35000-40716 GCA_036346225.1 Platerodrilus igneus
CCTTCAATGCTGGCGTATCTGTCCATGCAGTAATTTCTAAAGGTATGAAATAGCTGCGATGGACATTCAATGTCTAATAACCTGACAAACAGAGCGGGCCACCACAAGTTATTAAACGCCCCCTCTATGTCAATGGTTATCATGATAACATACTTGCCTCTCGCTTCGGCTACGCTATTTAATGCTTCGTTAATTGCATCTTCTGTCGACCTTCCGGGCCGAAACCCGAATTGTCGCGTACTGATTCCAATTAAGTTTCTGTGTTCATTCAATCTTGTGCATAGCACTCTCTCAAACACTTTTCCTAATACGTTTAGCAGGCTAATTGGCCTGTATTTGTTTCCTTGGTTTGTATTTAGACTATTTTTGGGATGATTATAAGTTTTGATTGTTTCCTTCCTCTGTTATTGGTAGATCTTGATCAGTCCGGTTCCATGGTTTATTACCAATTGTATTATGTTTTATCACAATTTCTCTTTTATGTTTATGCTGTCGTTTTTCGTTATCTCATCGTCTGGCTGGAGCACCTTGCAGAAGTAAATCCGCTGTCTCCAGCCAGTCTTTTGTTTTCAATTCTATCCTCTTTAAGAGTGTGCTGTATGTGGTGGTCGGTTCTTATTTTGCCTTAACTATTTTATGGAACTCCCCATGGGTCTGTTGCAGATGGCGTTCTATCAAATACGTCCCATGATCTTTGTTTCATGTCCGTTAATTAGTTTTGATATTGGTATCTTTTTCTGCCTATACACTTCCAAGTTATATATTCTCTCATTATGCGTTTTAATTTTAAATTTTTTCTGGTGTCTCTGTTTTAGGTTCGTTAATCTCCATAGTCCACTGGACTTTTCGTATTTGTAGATGTGTTTTGTCGTGGTATAGTTCTCACATTACATCTTTTATTGTCTCCGTTAGGGTTTTGGCATATTCGTTTAACGTTTTCATCCTAACTATGTTAGGGTGGTTTACTCATTCAATGTTTTCTCCCAATTTGCTTTTGTAGATTATATCTGGCCGCCATTTTTTCAGGTTGTGGTTTTTCTGATTTCAAATGTAATGATTATGATCACTAATTGTAATTGAATCATGGACCTTCCAGTCATGTATATAATGGTATGCTGCCCCATTAACTAACGAGATGTCGATGTTTTCACCCCTCCCTGTTCTTATAGGTGGGTGGTTATTGGCCTGTTAAGAATTTCAAGTTGTAATTCGTTTATTAGGTCTTCTATTTTCTCGCCCCTATCGTCTGTTTCGTTAAACCATAATGCAGACTTCCCATTGATGTCTGCAGTTATTATTATGGCTCTATTTGAATATGTTTGCACTATTTGTCTTAAATTGTATAGGTTCGGATCCAGTCGGAACTGAAAGTAGCTATTCGCCACTATCCAGCTCCCCAGATCCCTTGTACTTATCTCGACACATACACAATGTTCGTTGGTAAATCTATCAATTTTGGTAATTGTCAATTCTAAGTTGAGTGCTATTGTAGTGGTCATTGGGTTTGCACCACTATTTATTTGTCGTGCCCTTACAGGCATTCCTAGAACTTTACCATTTTTTAAGTAAGGTTCCTGTATAGTAATGATATCTAAATTTAGTTTTCGGAGACATGTCTAATTTCCTGCATTGGCCGTTCGGCTTCCGCATTCCATTAATTTGCTGATTACGTTCTTAGCCATTAAAAGTTTTAACAAAGCATTCCGGCCATTTTTTGGTATGATCCAGAACCGTACGGCCATGCATCATGACAAATTGCTTGAAAATCTCGTTATAATCGAGAATTTCATTCCTCTCTTCTCGCAAAACTATGTTTTATTAATTCATGTAACTGTACATCTGTCTGGTCGGAAGTCCGTTTGTTTTCAGCGTGATTCTGTCTACTGCTTCCGGTGTTGTAAATAATATCGACTTTCCATTCTCGTGATTATTATTATGAGTCGGAGTGCAATGGTGGTGAGCATTTTCGGTTCTTCTACCTCGCCAATTGCATCCTATTTTCTATATTTTGATAAATGTCCTTTATCATCGCATGTGTGAGGTTCAGGTTGATTCAGGATCTGTTGAATATTTTCAACTTCTTTGATCAGAAATTTTGGCCAAGTTCCTCCGTTAGTTCGGTGATTTTCCTTTTCATCTTGTTGGTAAAACTTTGTTCCTTTTAACTTTAGCAGTCTGTTGTTTGTTATTGTCAAATTTACGTGTTGTTTGTATTTCTATGTTACTGTGATTTGTTCTGTTTAGCTTGTTCTATCTGTCCTTTTTGGCGTTTGTAATATTTTTGTCTGTATTTTACTGGCTCTTTCCTGGTTTCTTTAATTCTTGACGGTGTCCTGTTTGTTTTGGGTTTGGCCCCATATGAAGCCTCCCCTGTTCGTTATGTGTTTGATCGTCAGTTGGTATATGTTCAATGTTTTCTATGTTTAGTTGTCCATAGTCTATCTTTTGAATAAGTCTGTCCATTAAAAGTTTATGGGTTGGACAATCCTTCCGATTTGGACTGCATTTTTATTTTCCTTTGCAGCATGGTATACATGTCTGCAGGCTTTCTTCTTTAACAGTTCGCCCTGTTGTGTTTTGCTTCTAACCCACAGTGACTGCAGGTGTCTGTTTTCTTTGTACAATATTTAGTGACGTGTCCCAAATCCTGACAACGCAGGCACCGGGCACAACTTTAACGGAAATGCTTCTGAATTCTAAGTAAATTTTATTTAAACAGATCAATATATGTCGTACTTTGCCACTTACGCTTGCTACATGATGGACTGTAGCTTTATCCCTCGGTCCGGTTTTAAAACTGAGTTTGAAATTTGTTTGGAATTCCTCCCAGTCAATTTTTCCCTCTAGATTTTGGCTATATATTGCTTGTTTAATTTCTTCCTCTTTTAAGTAGGAAGGTACATCGTATAGCATTACTAACGGCTGCTTTTTACGAGGTTTTTCGCATTTAAGTTTCTCATTAAGTTTTTTATGGTGTAGGAGTTTTTCTGCTTCAATGTCGTTTTCTATGTCAATTATAAGTGTGTTACTAGTGGTTCTCATATTTTTGATTTTAATTTTGTCGGTGATTGGGTTTATCGTTTTTGTAAAAGTGTCCTGTATCTGTCTGACATTTTCTCCTGTCCTCGACGTTATAATAGTGTCGTTTTGTTGATGGCTTTACTAATAGCGTCAGTTTTTGGCGGTACTGTCTTAGTGCTTGCAACTTGTGCGTAAGTTATCGTTGGTGTCTGTTGTAATTGTTGTGTTTGTAATTGTACTTTTAGTTTAACGTTCTCCTCTAGTAGTCTTTCATTCTCTTTTTTTATATATTTATGCTCGCCCTTCATTTCTGCTATTGAGCAAATGCCCATTTGTTTACTCTTTTCGCAGTTCTTCTCTCGGATACTTCACTCAGATGTAAATCAAATTCGTGATCTAAATTGTAGGACCTGTGTATCATTTGATACATTTTTTCTATGTCCTCTATGTTCCTCTCTGCTCTTTTCTAATATTTTGTCTGTAATTTCTTGTTTCTCTTTTTCTGAATTGGGTGTTTCGGGACACTTTCACTTCACCCCTAGTGATGGCGTTGGTTCACTATTCACCTAGTCCATATCACGGACGACCTGAAGAGTAATCCGTTCAGGGTCGTGCTGCGATCGCTCCGCGGTGGCGGAGGCGAATGCTGATCCCGGCATGGTCCGATAGATAGTCGGTATGGGATGGCACTAACTGTCTTAAACTGTCTTAACTGTCACTGCACTAGGATCACTAGATCACACTTGTCCGTCCGCACAATTGTTTGTTCACTTTCTGTCTTTCTTCGTGGCGATGTTTGCCACCCTACCTTTTGCCGCTGGGGTTTTAAACCAACCCTACGGGCAGTCCCCAGTCGTTTGCCAGCCACACCACTTGGAGGCGGTAGGTTTTGGTGCCACGTGTCTCTTAACACCTCTCTTTCGAGCTCGACCTGTGATTTGCTTGCTTGCGCACTATACTATTCGATTATGTTACTTTGACCACATGGTCGCTCGTCCAGATGCGTTTTCGGCGACTTACTGGGGCACATGGCCAGTGGGTAGGGACAGTGGGAATCTCGTTAATCCATTCATGCGCGTCACTAATTAGATGACGAGGCATTTGGCTACCTTAAGAGAGTCATAGTTACTCCCGCCGTTTACCCGCGCTTGCTTGAATTTCTTCACGTTGACATTCAGAGCACTGGGCAGAAATCACATTGCGTCAACACCCGCAGGGGCCATCGCAATGCTTTGTTTTAATTAGACAGTCGGATTCCCCCGGTCCGTGCCAGTTCTGAGTTGACCGTTGAATGGCGGCCGAAGAGGACACCCGAAATAGACGCGAATCTACTCCGGGGCCTCGCAGCAAGGAAGTTCCGCGGGAGGCCAAGGCACGGGACCGAGCTCGGATCTGATGACTCGCGCCGAAACGCTCGTCACCTCGCCTCGCCCAGGCCCGGCACGTGAGCCGAAACCCGCTTCCCGACCAAGCCCGACGCGCCCCGATCCTCAGAGCCAATCCTTATCCCGAAGTTACGGATCCAATTTGCCGACTTCCCTTACCTACATTATTCTATCGACTAGAGGCTATTCACCTTGGAGACCTGCTGCGGATATGGGTACGAGCCGGCGCGACATGACACCGTGGCCCTCTCCCGGATTTTCAAGGTCCGAGGGGAAGGATCCAGACACCGCCGTAACTGCGGTGCTCTTCGCGTTCACAACCATATCTCCCTGCTAGAGGATTCCATGGAACTCGAACGCTCATGCAGAAAAGAAAACTCTTCCTGGATCTCCCGACGGCGTCTCCGGGTCATTTTGGGTTACCCCGACGAACTCTCTTGCGAGGGCCCGACTTTTAGACGGTTCCGCTGCCGGGTTCCGGAATAGGAACCGGATTCCCTTTCGCCCAATGGGCGCGTGCCTCTCGAGCATTGTTCGAGCGCCACATCAACATCGGCTTTCGCCTGGGGCTTAGGATCGACTGACTCGTGTGCAACGGCTGTTCACACGAAACCCTTCTCCACGTCAGTCCTCCAGGTCCTCGCTGGAGTATTTGCTACCACCAAGATCTGCACCGACGGCGGCTCCAGACGGGCTCGCGCCCAATCCTTCTGCGCTCACCGTCGCGACCCTCCTACTCGTCAGGGCTTAATGACGCGACCGGACTTTGGGGTCCGGCGGACGTCTCACTTGCCGCTGACGGCAGAGTATAAGCACAACGCTTCAGCTCCGTCCATTTTCAGGGCTAGTAACTTCGGCAGGTGAGTTGTTACACACTCCTTGGCGGATTCCGACTTCCATGGCCACCGTCCTGCTGTCTTAAGTTACCAACGCCTTTCATGGTATCCCATAAGCGTTGATTTTGGAGCTTTAACTCTGCGTTTGGTTCATCCCACAGCGCCAGTTCTGCTTACCAAAAATGGCCCACTTGGCACTCTGATCCGATCTCGCGGCTTCACGGTTTAAGCAAGCCGGAGATCTCACCCATTTAAAGTTTGAGAATAGGTTGAGGCCGTTTCGACCCCAATGCCTCTAATCATTCGCTTTACCAGATGAGACTCGCAAAAGCGAGCGCCAGCTATCCTGAGGGAAACTTCGGAGGGAACCAGCTACTAGATGGTTCGATTAGTCTTTCGCCCCTATACCCAGTTCCGACGATCGATTTGCACGTCAGAATCGCTTCGGACCTCCATCAGGGTTTCCCCCCCTGA
>JARFIW010000576.1:0-28253 GCA_036346225.1 Platerodrilus igneus
GCTTTTTAAAGGCGAGGACTTTACTATCGGTTTTTGACGAGGTCGGACGCGCGCGCGGTTCAATTCGGCGAAGTGACTGCCTTCTGTACCTTTGTATATCTAAAACACTACCCGTGCTTCGTCGTTCTAAATCTGGACCGCACCAGGAAGAAACACCAAGAACCGGCTCGTCTATGACTTAAATCTGAAAACAGAAGACCGCCTTGGCTTTAGTAAAAACCAGGTAAGCTCTTAAGTTGTTTTTATTAAACTGTGTACTTTACTCGCAACGATTACTCATGCAACCAAATTCCTAGGCTTAGTCCTTCTTACGTAAGGTCATGCATGATTAATCGACACCATTGAATTTGTACAGAAATTACAGTAGATATAACACACTTAGTATTCGCATTTGGCGGGAGAATCAATTGAGGTAACCACGTTTACATGGCTGCTGCTCAGGTCAAGAATAAAAATGCGCAGACGTTTACTACGCATGGCAACCACCTGTCGCTTATCCAAAATTATAGTGTACGAGCGGAGGCTGAAAAAACGACCATCGTGTATAGTATCCTTCAATGTAGTGAACGTATATGTATATATATATATATATATATATATATACATATATATATATATATATATATATATATATGTATATATATATATAACACACTTAGTATTCGCATTTGGCGGGAGAATCAATTGAAGTAGCCACGTTTACATGGCTGCTGCTCAGTTCAAGATGCTGTTGAAGATAAGATAGATCGTGTTAAAGTAAAAATGCGTAGACGTTTACTACGCACGGCAACCACCTGTCACTTATCTCCATTCCTGCACTTAAAACACAACAAACTTTTAAAACTCAAAATTTCTCCTGTTCTACCACAGCTTTACCACGAAAAACTATCTACCAGTTGCAGCCGTCGACGAGCAACCAGAAAATCATTCCTTTCCATTTACTCTAACAACCTGCAAAACACGCCCATTGTGCCCGCGTCTCTATTCCCCCTTGCAGTCATGCGTTCACAACCACTATTTTCTGTCTCACTCTTGTTTTCCTACCTATAACTATCTATCCAACCTATCACTATTTATTTAACGTATTTCTATCTATTTCTATTTATTTATACCTATCTATTCACATCTATCCCTATTTATTTCTATCTATCACTATTTCTTCACCTATCACTATTTTTTACATTTATTTCTGTCTATCACTATCTCTTTATTCAACTTGTTTCTATTTATCTATACCTATCTTCCCTTATTTCTATTTATTTAAGTTATTTCTACTTATGTACACCTATTTTTATTTGTTTAACTTATCTTCACTTACACTATATATTCATACCTATCACTATTTATTTACATTTATCTCTAACTATTTACCTATTCACACCTAACTCTACCGATTTAAATCTATCTCTAAATCTCTATCCTATCTCTATTTCTCACTATCTATCTATTCCCATTTCTATTTATCTACTGTCTATTTACACCAGTCTTTATTTAAGTCTAACACTTTTCTTGATCCTCCATGTCCTTCTTCTTACAATTTTAATAAATTGCATCCTTGTCTTTCTTCCTTCTATTTCTATACTCATTATCCCTATTGCTTTATAGAAAATAAAACTATCCTCCCTATCCTGATTCTTAAGTATTTCTTCCTCTGTCCCTATACTTGTGTTTTTTTTCATTATTTCTACCTTTGATGTGGACAAATAAAACGATACTACCTTATTATTTTTAACTTCTCCCTCTATGGAGAATCCCTCATGTCTTCCAGACTTTTTGTGTATTGAAATTGACCCATACAACTGTTTTAACTCCAATTTTCTAAAAATATCCTTGCCACTTAGCTTTGTTATGCCTACTTCTAAACCTTGCTCATATCCTAATGCTGTGCTCGCCTCCACACCTACTACTTCAGAATGTTTATTCACTAACTCTTGTACCTCTTTTAACTTTCCTCCTGGATATTTAATTGTGTCGATCTCTTTCACCTTTTCATCCTCTAATCCCATAACATTAATACACAAATATGTGTCATCGTCTGTGACTTCATAACTTGCCTTCCAGGGCAATACCCTATCCCTAATTCTAACAACCTTCCTCTCTATATCGATTGCTACACTTAACTTCACCACACAATCAACACCTAATATCCCCTAATATCCCCAGGTACAATTATAAATTCCTGCTCACAGCTAACTGAACCTAACTCTACTCTTAATACTAAAACGCTATTTACCACAGCAAATCGCTTTTTATACGGCGCTACCAAATGGCTTTTTTTTATTGGCATAATCCTATCACACACCTTTTCTCTAATTTCGCTGACGAATTCCTCCGATATTAAAATCGCCTCTGCTCCAGAATCGAGCAACGATCCTAACGTATAATCACAAATTTTCACATCTATAATTGGCAAACATAAATTTTCCTTTATTTCCGGTTCAACTTCCTCATCAATTTTTAAAAATTTCCTTGGATGTTCATATTTATACACAATTAGGTCTAGTGATTTGTCACCGTCTAAAAACCCTGTCCCTGTCGAGTTTCCCTACAAGGTCCCTGTTGTTCTACAACTTCCGCATACGTCCGTGGCGTCGTTTTTACCCTACTAGTTCTCTCATTGTCCCTACCTGGTGTCGTCGTCTGCGTCCTACTCATGTCCGGTGAACTGTTTTGTCTTTGAATCGTAGATCGCTGCATCGGTCCTCTACTCGCACTGTTACTCCTGAAAATGTCCCTTGATTCACAGTTCTGTTTTGAATTCCTATTAAAATTAGTCCCCCGTCTTTGATAATTATCTCCCCTATTTTCGAATCTAACCATATTAACGTGCCTTTCCCTATTTTCACGAGGTCTTCCGGTGCTAACATCGTCATACCTCTGCAGATACCCTAAAAACATTTCCCTTTCTACAATATTTTGCAACGCAACATGTTGCCTAACTTCAACTTCGAAGTGTCGCGAAAGATACTTACTAATTTGTCGGTCCGCCAAAGGTGGACCAAACTGCTTTGCTATGCTATACTTGCGAATAGCATACTGTTCCCTACTTCCAGCATATTCATTCTTGTATTTCCCGTGATTAAATCGTCACGTATCTGATCTTGTTTGTAATCGCTCCAATAATGCTTTAAAAACTTGTCTTCAAATGAATCTATTTCCTGTCCAATTAAATTACACCAGGCCTCAGCATGGTCTTTTAACAACGCCTTAACCGTGTTTAATTTTGCCTGTTCATCATACAAATTTCCAACCAAATTTCTAACGCTGTTAATAAAAATTTGAGGGTTTACCCTATTATCCCCGTAAAATTTCAGGTGTTGTTCTAATGATACGTTAGTTTAAACAAATCTGGGACCATACCCATCAAACTTGATATATTCTGTCTAATGCCACTTACCTCTCTTTGATCCCTTCCTAATTGATCTTTACACGACTCCGTAACCTCGGTCATTTTTGCATTTATCTCTTCCTCACAGAAGACCCTTGTTTCAACTTCCCCCATTTTTATTGTTAAACTGTTCTTAAATTCATTAAATTCTTGGATAGATCTATCTATCTTTTTACTTAAGATTTCTGTCATGCGTTCTAAATTCTGTTTCGCGTCTTGACTCATTTGTTCACATCTTTGATTCGCGTCATCCCTTACTCCATTCAATGTCTCATCTTACGATAACATATAACTTAATAAACGTCTCCATGACATAACTTAAAATTAGGTAGCGGTCTGGCACCTTACCATAACATATAATTTAATAAACGTCACCATGACATCTCACAGTTGGTTAGCAGTCTGACATGTTGGCAGCGATTCGCTGCTTAAGCCCTACCATAACATATAACTTAATAAACGTCACCATGACATAACTCACAATTAGTTAGCGGTCTGGCATGTTGGTAGCGCTTCGTTGCTTAAGCCTTACCATAACATATAATTTAACACTTTTTTTTTGGAGGGCATGACCAAGTAATAAGTCATTTCCTTATAAATGGGAATCATGTAAACATGTTGGAGTTCTTTAACAATCATCAGGTTGCTGATAGCTCTCTAGAGCCAGGTAGATAGGAAAAAGAAAACGATAGAAGAGTATAGAAGATATAGCTATATTAGTTAAATTATTAGAAATTTAGGTTGTAAAAGGTATGTAGAACTTTTTAGATTAGCACAGAATAGAAAAGAAGTTTAGAGCTGCGTCAAACCGACCTTAAGTAAGGTTGAAAACAAAATGAATGATGAATCTTCGCCTCTCTTTTTTAGTATAGTTACTATGACGTTATGTCTCATACTTATAGCTTACAAGAGACGTTCTGTTACTGTTTGTCCAGTGGATTTTAGAGTTTCTGCTTGCACCTTATCTGTAGCCGGTGCCTTACCGTTTTTCAGACCCTTTAATGCTAATTCAAACTCATCTCTAAGTATAGGATATCCTAAGTCATCATTTCATTGTCTGATTCCTATTCTAATGCTGTTAGTCCCTCTCCTGCATATAAATTCCCTATATATTCTTGCCATCTAACCACTTTCTCTACATTTTCTTTCTGTGTATACCCCCGAATATCTTTGGCCGCCATATCTAAGCTAGATTTAATGTTATTCCATTTTGTTTCTACTTCTTTAGTAACAGAAAGTTTCTCGATATCTTTCAGCAATTTATTTGACTTTTTCAAATTTTTCGTGAATATCTTTATCTTTTAGTTTCGTTTATCTTAGTCAAAGTTCCTATTTCCGTTCCTTTTTTTCAAATTTTTATATTTAAGAGCGGCCTTCATAATTACGATGTTGTGGTCAGTGTCTATATCTGCTTCTGGGTAGCTTCTACAGTCTCTTATTTGATTTCTAAACCGTTGTCTAACAAGAATGTAAAATATTTAATATCTTCCTATATCTCCTGGCATGTTCCACGTATATCGTCTTCTAGCATGATGTTGAAATAATGTGTTTGTGATGATTAAATTGTTCTTGTCGCAAAATTCTACCAGCCTACTTCCCCTGTCGATCCTTGTGCCCAAACCAAATAAACCTACCACTACTCCTTCCTTACCCTCACTTACAACTGCATTATAATTGCCCGTAATTATTAAATTTTCATGTCCTTTTTACGTATCTTAGTATGTTTTCGATATATTTGTAGATCGTTTCTACCTCTTCGTCACTGTAGCTAAAGGTGGGCATGTATACTTGTATTATTACTCTATTTACCGGTTTAGATTCTAATCTAACCATGAGTATTCTTTCGTTCTTTTGTAAGTAATTTTCAACACAGTGTCCTATCTTTTTTCTCATGACTATCTCCACACAAAAATTTCCTTCTTCTGCTCCTGTATGAATTACCCTGAAGTCTACACTCCAAAAATCCGTCGCCTCTGGCCACCAAACTTCGCTGATCCCTACTATGTCTAGTCCTAGCCTATTCATTTCAGTTTTCAAGTTCTCTAGCTTGCCTACTTGCTTCATACTTTTAACATTACACGCTCCGACTCGCAGATTGTGCTCGCCTCTTATTCTGAACTTTCCGATCACATTCTCCAGAGTAGTTCCCTCCCGGGTATCCGGATGGGTAACTACTTTAACTCCGGAATTTTTTATCCCAGAGAATGCCATCATGTTTATTACAATTTAAGTACGCTGTGTACTTGGGATACAATGTAGTACCTTCGGGTGGAGCATTGGGGATGTGCTCGCATGCATAGCGGCCCTTATTCAAATTATAATGTGTACTTGGGAGGTAATGTAGTCATTTCCCGTTGCCTTCCACATCGCAGTAGTGTACCTTAGAGTGCCATACCGACCCCTATGGTCTTTGCCATTCTAAGTACTGAACGAGTTGCTGCCCTCTTTCGGGATCCTGTCTTAGTCTGTTTTTTCACCAAATACTCCATCAATTTGGTAAAACCTTTGATGTGGCTTTGTAGTTTTTGAAACTTTCAAGCCGTTTCACCCATTCTAGTAATCTAAAACTTCGTCAAGGTGCAGGTCCATTCGGAACGGAATATTCCGTTACTTAAGTATTTTGTTGGACTATGAAATAGCGACGGAAATATTTTTGTTTTAAGCATACTATTATTAGCGAATAGAGTTTTACTATTCTAAGAAAGTAAGAAATATGTACACGCAAGCTTAAGTGAGAAATTAATGTTAGTTAAAGGGTGTAAATTCGTATTGTAAATGAACAGTAAAATGATTTTTTCTCTTTTACCTTGATATTTAGTTTTGTAGGTACATTTTACTATCCTACTATCAACCGTTCGCTAAAGGAGCACCTTGCCTAAGTTTTAAAGAGTCCCCTAACAACATCAACCTACCTCTCTTTGGCTGTTTACCCTCGGTTCTCCTCTGAGGAGGAAGAATTCCAACCGACGTCTGTTAACCACATTTGCGGGATCGGGCAGGTCTCTTTCTCTACTAGTGATTCGCTTTTGTGCCCCTCTTTTAACCTCTTGCGTATTCTTTTTCGCATCAATTTCTTAATTCCTACCAAAAAATTTTATTTCACTGGGTCTATCCCCAGAAACTTTTTAGCGTTGTACTTTGGGTTTGGGACCCTATCGAAAGTCATGGTAATAGATCGGCTTATCGACATCACAGCAGTTCCTTTTGTTAGAGGTACTGGGTGGTCTTGTACTAGATCCCCCAGAGGGGTTTTATTTGGGGAATATTCATTTCTTTCAAGGGTGGTGCGTGAGAAAGCGCGGAGAATACGGGGACTTCCGTGTCGAAGCTGATCATGGGGATGGGGGGCAACACACACTGACTAGAGCTCTCCAAGAGCAGTGAATTGCAATGGTAGAGAATGCGAAAACATTAGTGAGAAATTCGAAGGACCAAGAGGGGAAAATAGCAGTGATGAACACAATAACAATGCTTAATTGGTATAGTGATGCACTTTAATGAATAACTAATTGAACAAACATCGTATAACAATAATTAATAATATCACTGGTGGTCGTAATATAGTTCGCTATAGTTCGCTAAGGGTGTACAAATTTTATAGCACTCGGTATGTATATATCGGAACATTATTCAAATGTACTGTAATACTTTAATTACAATGACTTTTAGACTATTTCAAGTTCACTCGATTAGAACTAAAAAAACACACCGAAAGAAACACACTTGGTTATAGTTTGAGATAACAACTACAAGGTTATTATTAATTTACTGGTTTTAAGAATTATTATTGCACGATATTTATTGTACCGCGAGACTTGTTATTTATATAATTCCAGTAGCACGCATTTGCGTTAAGAATGAGCAGAAACTATAAGCAAATACCGATCGCCCTGTTTGAAGTCAATTAGTAATTTTATAAGAGAAAATATCAGAAATTGTAAAAAGCAGCGCGAACTCTTTACAGTGGACAACCCGTTTTTACTAACTGGTATAACTGAAAACTAATTATGTATTGTTACGCTTCAAACATAATTAGAGAAGCCCTCACCCTAACGAATAATAAGAGTTGCGGTTATTGAGAGAGTGTTTAGAAACGAACTAATCTAAACGTCTATTGAAGAAAGACTCGTTCTTGTTTCACATACGGATAGGTAAACGCGATAATACGCAGAGTGTAATCAAGTTTAATGTTTTGTTTGTTAAATAGCATAAATATGGATTTAATGCTCATAAATTTAGTGATATTGAAAACCTGCGTTTTAGAATGAAATTATTTACTAAAAAATTTTTATGGTCTTTAAAAATTTTAAATAATTTATATGAAACTCCAACAAGTGGAATAACATTAAGCGAGAGAGAGAGTGAGAAAAAGAAAGAGAGAGAGCGAGATAGAGAGAGAGAGAGAGAGAGAGAGAGAGAGAGAGAGAGAGAGAGAGAGAGAGAGAGAGGTAGCCGGGGCCGATTTTCAAATGGATTTTTTTGGTGAACAATCCAATCAAAAATTATGTCCAGAGGGTTGGGGTAATACTCGATTGAGGGATCTGATTGATTCTCCATTTTTTAGGGGGTATTGTTCTAGTAATCCTGCACCAGGTAAAAGTTCTATTCTTATGAGGGATAGAAATGGCCCCTGCACGACCTTTCACCTTTAGCGACATTTGCAGAGTTGGATGAGAAGTGTTTAGACGTCTTTTGTTAAGATTATGATATAGTTGGACACGTATCATTGGAATAACACAGACGCAATTTTTAGTGGTTTAAAGTAAAGATTTTTGAAAAAATCTCGTTTGTATAAGAGGTGTAACGCGTTATTTAAGCATACAGACGTAGATAGATAAACAATTATCAATTTCAGCTAGTTCAGGAGCTTTAGTGAAATAAATACTTTTAAAAATAAGCTCGGATAGTTTACAATTTAGCAAGGGACTTTTTCAATATTAGGTTAAACTAGCAAGAAAACTCGCCAAGAAGTACCTAGTACATGTTTATATAAACAGCAATAACGATTTGGATTTTAAATTCTTCATAATCTGTTAGAAAAACCACAGACAGAAATCGGGCACGTTATTGTCCACAATAATCTTGTTTCGACTCATGTACAGTTCAAGAAATCTCAATGACCATAAACTCATAAAGTGCCATATACTTAACAGGTTGACATAATTTAAAGACATTGAACTGGCCCTACTAAAGCATTACATGGATAGAGTATGGAAACAGAATGCGGAATTTTAACAATGGTGGGAGATAAAACGGACAAATGAATGAAATAAATACAGGGAGCATATAAATACAAAATAATACTTGACTAACAATGAACGCGTACGAAGGCGGGTGACGCTTCAACGAAAAAACCAAATTATTGATGTTTGAGTGATAGTGAACGTGTTGTTGGCGTCGAGACAATGGAACCTCGGTAGCTGATAGCGAATTACTTTGAACTATAATGGATATGTAGAGACCAGAAAGTTTAAATACATGAATCGTGAATTTATATTCGTGTCGGTCATGATGATTAGCCAGGAAAGGGCGATGAATTGGTTTCACTTGTCAACGTAGGTTGGAATTTTGTGATAATCCACGCCATGTATATCATTGACGTCCTTAGACATTCTGCATTATTAGTTTTAAGGATCAATTAGAACATTGAAACCGTTAGTACTCTATGAGTTTTTCCTTTGTATATGATGTATAATTATGCGTTCGTGGATTTCAAATAAAAATGGCATGATTTATGTAATAGGAAATTAATATTCTATTACTTAATTGTTCTGTTATACTATGAAATAACGACGGAAATAGTTTTGGTTTAAGCATAGTATTATTAGTGAAGACAGTTTGACTATTTTAAGAGAATAAGAAATATAAATACGCAAGCTTAAACACGGAATTATCGTTAGTTAAATATAAACAAAGTATTTTAAATAAACAATGGAATGGTTACGTGAAAAGTTGAGATTGCGCTGGTTTCTTCTTTGTATTGTTGTTAATGATATTTCTAAATAAATGAGATTTCAGAATGTCATATACATCAATAGGGGAAAAAAATTAACAACGTGGAATGGTTGTGCCACTTTCAGATAAATATTCTCTTCGATTTCTGATAATAATATCTAGCCAGTAGGATGTAGATTAAGTTTGTTGTTTTAAGTCAATTTATGTGCAATGGTAGGTTTTGAAAATTTACTGTTAATTGTGTCTAAATTTATATGAAATTTTATTTGCAGTTAGGTATAATATAGGTAAAAGAGAGCATTGTTAAGGGATATCCAGCCACTACTATTTTGAAGTCGAATATTGGGGGAGGTTTTTTTTTAATAACTGTTTTAGTTTGATGAAAAAAAATAATGAGTGTCTTTATGATATGACTAGAAAAGCTAAAAGTAGGGGGAACAAGATTGGAACATCATAAGCAAGGAGAGCTATCCGGAATAACCATCTTCTCGGTAATGAATATATCAACGGTATTGCTAGGATTTGACCGTTTGGCGCTCCCTAATTTTGACAGTTGGTAAAGCCTCTTCGGGTAAGTAGTATTTGTTAGCACTTTTATATTTTGGTTGTTTTACATTTTAGACCTTTATTTTTTTTTTATCATTTTGACATTGAAATTAATACGGGGTGTCCGCCAGTTCTGGACCATTCAACATTAATAACGTCACGTCATTTTTAACCGTAACACTGCTTATTGAAGCAATTTATATTAATTGTTTTAATCAAGAATGGAACGTTGAAGAGAAAAATACAAGAAATCGTTTTCATGTAGAATTGACCAGGCAGTTTGGAAAAAGTAACTCTTTGGGAAAATGCCTATATTTGCGGGAACGCCGCAGATGAAACATTAAAATAGCTTTTCTTTTTCTTACCGTTATTGAAAATACCTATTTCGAATGGACTTGCACCTTGCCGAAGTTCTAAATTACTAGAACAGGTGAAATGGCTTGTGTGTTCTAATGAGCTAAAAAGTCAAACTACAGGTCAAACCAAAGTAATAGGGTCCTTAGTGAGGAACCAGACTAAGACAGGTCCCCGAAAGAGGGCAGCGGCTCTTTCGGTACTTAGATTGACAGAGACAATAGGGGTTGGTATGGCAGTCTAAGACACACTACCGCGATATGGAAGGCAACGGGAAACCACCACATTATTTCCCAAGTACACAACGTACCTAAATTATAATAAAATGATGACATTCTCTGGAGTAAAAGATTCCGGAGTTAAAATAGTCCCCCAGTCGGATCTCCGGGAGGGGACTAATTCGGAGGATGCGATCGGAAAGTTAAAAATAAGAGTCGGGAACATTCTGCGAGTTGGAGCGTGGAATGTTAGAAGTATGAAGCAAGTAGGTAAGCTAGAGAACCTAAAACTCGAAATGAGTAGGTTATCACTAGACATAGTAGGGATCAGCGAAGTTTGGTGGCCAGAGGCGACGGATTTTTGGAGTGTAGACTTCAGGGTAATTCATACAGGAGCAGAGGAAGGAGTTCTCATGGTTAGATTAGAATCTAAACCGGTAAACACAGTAATAATGCAAGTATACATGCCCACCTCTAGCTACAGTGACGAAGACGTAGAAGTCATCTACAAACATATCGAAAACATATTAAGATACGTAAAAGGACAGGAAAATTTAATAATTACAGGCGATTTTAATGCCGTGGTAGGTGAGGGTAGGGAAGGAGCAGTAGTAGGTTTATTTGGTTTAGGCACGAGAAACGACAGGGGAAATAGGCTGGTAGAATTTTGTGACAAGAACAATTTAATCATCACAAACACATTATTTCAACATCATGCTAGAAGACGATATACGTGGAAGATGCCAGGAGATATAGGAAGATATCAAATAAATCACATTCTTGTTAGACAACGGTTTAGGAATCAAGTAAAAGACTGTAGAAGCTACCCAGAAGCAGATATAGATACTGACCACAACATCGTAATTATGAAGGCCGCACTTAAACTTAAGAATGTGAAAAAAAGAAACGGAAAATGGACTTAGAGAAACTAAAAGATAAAGATATTCAAGAAAGATTCGAAAAAAGTTAAATGAATTGCTCAAATATATCGGGAAAATATCTGATACTAAAGAAGTAGAAACAGAATGGAATAACATTAAATCCAGCCTAGACATGGCGGCCAGAGATATTTTGGGGTATACACAAAAAGAAAATAAGAAACCATGGATAACAAAGGATATCCTGAATTTAATAGAAGAAAGACGAAAATACAAAAATAAATCAGACGAAACAGGAAAACAGAGATACAAAGCCATAAAATGGGAAATTATTCGAAAATGCAGGAAAGCTAAAGAACAATGGATTGATGAAAAGTGCAAAGAGATACAAACGAAGATGGAAATAGGGAGGACAGACGAAGCATACAAATTAATTAGAATGAATTTTAGGGATATAAAACCGTATAGCAAAAATATAAGGGACGCACAAGGAAACGTCATCATAGATGACGTAGAGAAAGTGGGTAGATGGCAAGAATATATAGGGAATTTATATGCAGGAGAGGAACTAACTGCATTAGAACAGGAATCAGACATTGAAAATGATGACTTGGGATATCCTATATACTTAGAGATGAGTTTGAATTAGCATTAAAGGGTCTGAAAAATGGTAAGGCGCCGGGTACATATAAGGTGCAAGCAGAAACTCTAAAAGCCGCTGGACAAGCAGTAACAGAACGTCTTTTCCAACTTGTAAGCTATATGTATGAGACAGGCGAGATACCCAAATATTTCAAACGTAGCATCATAGTAACTATACCAAAAAAGAAAGGCGCGGATTGATGTGAAAATTTTCGAACAATAAGTTTGACAGCACACGTGTCAAAAATATTAACTAGAATTGTGCAAATACGAATGGAAAAACGGGCGGAAGTAATACTAGGAGAAGATCAATTTGGGTTTAGGCGAAACAGGGGAACACGGGAGGCTATTTTAGCTCTGAGAGTGATAATGGAGACAACAACAATTGAAAAAGGGGAAAGCGTGTATATAGGGTTTGTAGATCTAGAAAAAGCATTTGACAATGTAAAATGGAAAAAAATGTTTGAAATACTCAAAAAGATTGGAATGAGTTATAGGGATAGACGAATAGTACATAGCATATACAAAGAGCAAACAGCACTAATAGAATTAGACCAGGAACGTAGAGAAGTAAACATTAGGAAAGGGGTAAGACAGGGATGTGCCCTATCCCCATTGACTTTTAACTTGTACATAGAAGAGGCAATGAATACTGTCACATGCAGGACGACATTTGGAATTACTATGCAAGGACAAAAAATTGATATGCTTAGATTTGCAGATGATATAGTGGTATTAGCGTCTAGCAAGGAAGAGTTAGAAGCTGCTTTTAATGAAATGGAAACGGTTCTAACAGAAAGATACGGTATGAAAATTAACAAAACTAAAACTAAAGTTCTAGTATGCAAAGGTGGGGAAAATAAATCAAAAACAAGAATACAAGTATGTAACACGAACTTACAAGAGATTAAGGATTTCTACTACCTAGGAAGCCAAATAACGCAAGATAGGAAAAGCACAAAAGATATAAAACAAAGATTAACACAAGGCCGTGCTACATTTAACAAGAAAAAGCAACTACTGTGCTCAAAGACCACAAACATAGAAACAAGGAAAAAATTAGTTAAAACACATATGTGGAGCGCAGCACTGTACGACTGTGAAGCCTGGACAGTAGGAGAAGCGGACACGAAAAAGGTAGAAGCCTTTGAAATGTGGTGCTACAGACGTATGATAAAGATATCATGGACAGACAAAGTTAAGAACGAAGAGGTACTAAAAATGGTAGGGGAAGAAAGAAATATGTGGAAAACGGTAAAAAATAGGAGAGATAGAATGATAGGCCACATACTACGGCATGAGGAAATAGTGCGGAATATATTAGAAGCAGAGATAGGAAAAAGGAGAAGAAGAGGCAGACCTAGGTTAGACTACTGCACACAGATAGTAAAAGATGTAGGCTGCAGGAATTTCAGGGAGATGTGTAGGCTAGCCCAGAATAGAAATCAATGGAGGTACGCATCCAACCAATCCCAAGATGGATAAACTAATGACGAGAAAATAACTGTGCTTAAATACGATGATTATTATAAGTAACTACAAGAATTGGTTGGGCAACATTCTCGAATAATGTTAAGTGTGTGAAAGGAATTACTGGAAAACCAGTATTTTGGCAAATGTCTAAGTGTTGGGGGATCTTGGTAGCCACAGGTTGCTTAACCCCCTTCACTGAATCTCGGTGAAATAGGGCATAAAATTAGAAAACAATAGAAGGGGAACGATCTGTATACACATGCTGTGTGACAATTTCAGGGAACTATGTAGGCTAGCTCAGAATATAAATAAGTGCAGGTACGTGTCCAACCAGTTTTGAGACGGAAAACCTAATGACGAAAAAATAAGCGCAGATAAATCTGATTAGTATAAACAACTAGTTGTTGACTGCGAAATATCTGCAACTAATGTTGAATGTGCGAAAAGATTTATTGGAAAATATATTAAATCGGTAAATGGTTAAGTGTTGGGGGAACTTGGCAGCCACAGGCTGCTTATCTCCCTTCACAACCGTACATTTATATTTCTAATGCTCCACCCGAAGGTACTACATTGGCCAGGAAGCGAGTTTTTTGTTGCCTGGAAATTTAGAATTTTGCCGAACCCTTGCCGTTCCAGGCAAGGTAGGGATCTTTAACGTGCGTGACAACTCTGACACACGGGACCTCCATTTAACCTCTCATTCGAACGAGGGCGTAATTTTTGTAAAAAATGCTTACCTGTCATTTTTCAAGCAGTCGGCCGTGTCGGTATTTGAACCCAGGACCTTGGCATCCGTAGTCTTACGTCTACTACATTGATACACGGCGACGCCTTCTCTTCACAACCGTTCATTTACATTTCCAATGCTCCACCCGAAGGTACTACATTGGCCAGGAGGCGAGTTTTTTGTTGCCTGGAAATTTAGAATTTTGCCGAACCCTTGCCGTTCCAGGCAAGGTAGGGATCCTTGACGTGCGTGACAACACTCACACACGAGACCTCCATTTAACCTCTCATCCGAACGAGGGTGTAATATTTGTGAAAAATGCTCACCTGCCATTTTTCAAGCAGTCGGCCGTGTCGGGATTTGAACCCGGGACCTTGGGATCCGTAGTCTTACGCTTACTACATTGATCCACGGCGACGCCCCTTCTCTTCACAACCACTGAAGGTCGAAGAAATAGGGTATATAATTGTAAAACAATAAAAGATGACCGAACGGCATCTAACAAGAAAGAACAGCGCCTATGAGGAAAGACAACAAACATATAACAAGATGAAAATTGTAAAAGCATATGTGTGGAGTACAGCACAGTATGGCTATGAAATACGGGCAGTCTGAAACGCAGACAGAAAAACGGTAGCAGCCTTTTGAAATGCTGTGCTTCAGATGTATGAGGACGATAGCATGGACAGACAAAGATAAGAACAAATAGGTTATAGAAATAGTAGAGGAACAAGGATATCTGGGGAAAAAGATAAGAGAAATAGAAGGGCAGAATACGTTCTAAGGGATTTTTGGGTAATAGTATGGGATATATTACAAGCAGAGATAGGAAAAAAAAACAGGTAGATGTTGACCTAGATCAGATAGTGATAGATGCAGACTGTGCAAATTTCAGGGAAATCTGTAGGTTAGTTTAGAATAGGAAACAATGATGGTACGCGTCTAACCAGTTCCAGGACTGAAGACCTAATGATGATGATTGAAAATAATATCTAAAGAACTTTCGGTGATATTAAGAAATAAGGATTTCAACACTGCTAAAAAATTTAAACCGTTGTGGACATTTGTGCATATGAATTTATTTTCATAAAATGATCACATTTAACACATCCTGAAATGTTAACAGGCTATTGAGCAACACACTGTATAGTGCATACAATCAAAGGTTTTTTAATAGCCCTAGAATAATATTTCACTTATGAAAAACCGCAGTTGTTTTAACAAAATGACGGTTAGTTTGTTTAATGAGGCTACCACAAACCTCACGTCCCCCAAAAGTCACGATCTTCCCTTAATCGAGAAACCTAGTAAATACAGTAGTTATTTCATATATCGTAAAAAATTTCCCAAAGGGAAATGAATTCCTGTTGCATAGAATTTTCGATAGCGCTTTCTGTCCAAATGCTTCTAACAACTGTGATTATGATTGAAGGATCATCAATTGACAAACGTTTGCATACGATTCGTTTCCATGTCAAGCTTAAAGGCCTGCAATATTAATACCGGTAGCAAATAGCGGAACCAATTAAAAATTTAATGAGAAGCCATTGCATGACCCTTCTGTATTATTGATGTTTTACCGTGCACTGCTGTAATGCCCATTAACTGTGTAACTTGCGAATACGGCAATAAAAGGGAGTAATACCTTCCACCCCAATGCACTTACAGCATCCATCCTCCAAAAGATCAACATTTATTTCAGCTTTATTAATTTCTTAGCTAGCAATTTACTAAATCTTGTGTAATATATGATATCAGAAGAAAGATTTCGACCATCAATCCTATATAAGTATTATTCCATAAACGGAAATTCTCGTTCTATCTAAAACACATTGAATTACTAACTTTCAGGATATAATAGGGAACGCAAAATATACTATAAAAGGCTTAATTAAACTTATACTGTGTAGACAAAAGAACCTACTGCAAACAAAAATGCTACCCTGTAAATTGGTTTAATTTTCTGAACGAAAACTCTGTTGATTCCTGCAAGTATGAAAGGGCAGAATACTAAACAGCTGTTAATTAGAATTAGGAAATCTCTCAACCACTAGCAGTAGACAACGAGGGAAGTGGAATAACAACGAATTTATATAGGTTATTTCTAATTGCATGTAAATCTTTTAATTGCGTAGCTAGTGACTGATATCCTAAATCTTGATTACATCAAGAAAAATACGACTTAAGATCAAAGGTACAAACGAAGAGCTGATCTAAATGTAAGCTTTATATGTATACAATATTTCACGGTGTTAATCAAAATGTTAATTTGCATTTACAATCACATAAAGGAAATGATAATTTAAAGGAATATATCACCTACCTTTCACTGGTTGTAGTGGTTGATTGTATTTGCACTGCTATCAGATAATTATGGACTGTATGTATAATGTTCACTAATTGTTGCTAATTACTGATGCTCGATGCACCGAACTAAATCACGACCAAAGCCAAGCGAGAACGAAGTTGAATAGTCGTCCACTCGTACATTACCAACCCTTTTATGTCGTTGCACTAAAGGTAGGGATAATGGAGGGTTTCTAGGTGGGAATAGTTTAAGGACTTAAATTAATTGTGATTGGCATACTACACTACAACCAAAATACTTATAAAGCCTTAACATACCGCCCACCAAAATAAGTATTAGGAACTTATTTTCTAAGTGTGTCTAAACGAGCAAAAAAAAAAATATATATATATAATCGTAAATTTAAAAGTTAACTTACCCTAATATACTAACTATAATACTAAGTTGCCTCTGAAATGGGAGAGGGCACAATTTTACCACGGGCCTTTTAAATAGTCCCTGGAATGTTGCCACGGTAGCCACACGACAAACATTGTCCTTTCCATAATGCAACGTATGTATACGTCCCATTTTCCACTGTAATGGAGACACTTGAGTATCCTTAATCAACACCAACGTTCCCACCATTAACGAATAATTAGCAGAAAACCATTTGGTTTTCTGTTGAATGTGTGCAGGTACTCCAAATGCCACCGTTTCCAAAATGATTGCTGAATACGTTGAACCAGTTGCCAACGATTTAAGGAAGATAGTTTCAGATCTAAGACATTAGGGTCGGGAATGACAGACACTGGTTCTACGTTCAGAAAATGACCAGGACTTAAGAATGAAAAATCAGTGGGATCGTTACTCATTGGACATAAAGGTCTGGAGTTTAAGATGGCTTCAATTTGAACTAGAATGGTGTTAAATTCTTCGTACGAGAGAATTTGTTCGCCTACCACCTTCTTGAGATGGGACTTTACAGATTTTATCCAAGCTTCCCACATTACCCCAAAGTGAGGAGCCGACGGAGGATTAAAAACAAAGTGAATACCTTCCGTTTCAGATGACTGCTTCATATTTTCGATTAGTTCCCGAGATGCTCCGATAAAATTTGTTCCACAGTCACTATAAATTTGCAAGCATTTACCTCTACGTGCTACAAACCGCCGTAAAGCTGCAATAAAGGCCTCTTTAGATAGGTTTGATGCCAACTCCAGATGTATCGCTTTTGTACTAAGACAAACAAATAAACAAACATAGGCTTTCAATGATTTGGCACCTCTAATACGATTCATGGTGATAGAAAAGGGTCCACCGTAGTCTACCCCAGTATGTAGAAACGCTTTACCGGCAGTAAGTCTAGCGGGGCAAGTCGCCCATAGGAGGGCATAGCGAAATAGGTTTTGACGAAAACATCGAATACAAGAGTTTAGGCACTGTTGAATAGCCCTTTTGCAGACAGAATCCAAAATTTTGTACTAACAAGAAATGAGTAGTTCTAAGTCCAGGGTGTAAATATTTCGTATGGCAATCTCGAATAATGAGCTCTGTCACCCGGTGTGACCGAGGAAGTAGCAATGGAAATTTTGTATCATAAGATACGTCTGCATTTCGCAACCGGCCGCCCACCCTTAACAACCCATCACTGTCAAGGAAAGGACTGAGAGGTCGAAGTTGTTTATTACTAAGTTTTCCTTTCGAATGATATCAATGTCCTGACTGAAAACTTGTTCTTGAACCCGTTTTATTAATAAATGAAGTGCATACTGTTCGGGGAGACCAATAATTGTTCTAAGTTTCGAATATCCAAATTTGCACGAACTTTCAAGTTACGAATGAACTGACAAATATATACCAGAATCCTGCATATTTTTCGCAAATCTGAAAATTGATTTACCATCGAGTCTACGAAATGATCTGCAACGTGTATATTAAGGGATAAAGTTCTTTTTCAATGTGCATCTGAGTGTGATCTGTAAGAGTTGGTTCCATATGAGCAGGCCAATTCTCTTTAGGTAATAGTAACCATGGTGGAGCCGTCCACCACAAAGGATGATTAACAAGCTCAGCAGCTAATAATCCTCTTGATGCACAATCAGCAGGATTATCCTGTGATTTAATATGATGCCACGATGATGGAGCCACTCGTTCTTGGATATGCGAGACACGATTGCTAATAAAGGTCTTCCAATTATACGACGAAGATCGAATCCATGCTAATGCTACTGTGGAATCTGACCACGCAAATGTATCGTCCAATACTAAATTATCTCTATACGTATTTTGCACATACTCGACCAAGTTCGACAACAACACTGCACCACACAATTCTAATCGAGGTAATGATATACGATTGGTTGGTGCGACCTTAGATTTGGCACAGACCAATGATACTTGGATGTTCCCTTTCTCATCGACACAGCGGAGATAAACTGCTGCTGCATATCCAGCTTCCGATGCATCACAAAATGCATGAATTTGTACAGTTTGATGGTTATCGCAAAGAATCCGTCGAGGAATTTCAATTTTCAATAACTCGGGTAATTGTTGAAGATACAGATTCCATTTTAAAACAATTTGTTGGGAGGAAGTTCATCCCAGCCAATTCCTAATATCCATACAGATTGAATCAAATGTTTTGCGAAGAAGACCAATGGTGATAATAACCCCAGAGGGTCAAAGATCCTTGCAATTTCCGAAACCATATTCCTTTTGGTACAAGGCCGATCAACGATATTAAGATTGTAAAACACATATCACTCAATGGTTGCCATTGCAGTCCTAAAATTTTTGAGAAGTATTGTTTACCTCTTCAAACAAAATGTTTGCTGATACCGAACGGAATCAGGTAAATGGCCAATGACACTTGGCACGTTGCTATTCCACTTTCGCAACATAAAACCACCTGATTGGCAAATTTGGTTTAATTCATACACGAGTCGTTTGCCATCCTCTATCGAATCACACCCTGTAATCAAATCATCCACGTACGTATCCGACGCTAAAATCTTGGAAGCAATAGGAAAACGTAACGATTGACTTTTGCAAGTTCTTGAATTACACGCATGGCTAGAAATGGTGATGATGTGATGCCGTATGTAACAGTGTTTAGCTGATAATCGATAACAGACTCCGAGACTTAAATCTCCAAACTATACGTTGATAGTCTCGATGGCTAGTAGAAATAAGAATCTGTCTATACATTTGCTTAATGTCCGCAGTTAAAACTACAGAATGTAAACGAAAGTGTAATAACAACTCCATGATATCTTTTTGAAGAGGGGCCTGCGAGTAAATGATCATTTAAAGACCCTCCACTTTGAGCGCTGGCTGAAGCATCAAATACGACACGAAGTTTTGTAGTTGTACTGTCTGGTTTGAACACGGCGTGATGTGGTATGTAATATACCGGCGATAATGTAGACGATCGAGTTGAATCCGATACAATACGAGACATGTGACCACTATCGATATAATTCTGCATAAATTCTCTGTACGAATTATACAGTTGAGGATTTATTTCAAACGGCGTTCTAGTGAAAGAAATCTTCAAGTGCTATTTCGAGAGCCAGCAAATAGCGGTTCAGGACCATTGAAAGGTAACAAAACAATAAAACGACCGGTGTCATCCTGCTTGTGAGTGTCCACAAAATGCCTTTCACAAATTTCCGCATGAGGAGATAATTTGTTAGAATCTGGAATATTTTCCAGTTCCCAAAATCGAGTAATGTTAGCATCTTCTACAAGTGCAGCTAATGATATACGAGATGTAACAGAAGAAAGAACCTTCCTGTTAATATCCACCCAAAGGTAGTGTGAATTGCCACGGGTTCTTCTAGTGACCCAATGCGAGTTGCGTTTAATAAAACACGCGCGAACAAATCTGCACCTAACAATAAATCGATATGGCTAGGTTTGTCGAAGTCCGAATCTGCTAAATCTAATCCAACTATGTGAGGCCAACTATTTGGTGAGATCCTTGATGAAGGAAGGGTTCCACAAATGTCTGGTAAAACAAAACAATCAATACTGTACTCTGGAACAGTTTTACCTTGAGGACTAATTTTACACGATACTTGTCCATACGCATGAGAAGCAGATAGACCTAAGCCTTCAACCTTCATTGAAATATTCGATTTTCTTAAACCTAAGCGTCGACAACACTTATCAGTCATGAAATTTTCCATTGATGCACTATCTACAAGTGCTCTTACTGTCTGAACTTTACCAAACCCATCTGTAATTGAAATTCTTGCGGTGCCTAATAACGTCATTGTGTTGGACGATCTAGATGATAACAACGTACTTGTAGTAGTGTTGCAGGTGGGTTCGGGAAGTTGATCTGTTGCCTGAGTGATTGCAGGTTTCTGTGCAACTGTAGGGTTTTCAAAGTGCAATAAAGTATGATGACCCCTTGCACACTTTTTACAAACAAGTTTGGAAGAGCAGCGTGTAACCATATGAGAGTTGCGAAGACAATTAATGCATAAGTGTTTGTCTTTAACAAAGTTATAACGGTCTTGTGGCGATTTATTCAGAAACATTTCACATTGGTATAAGTTATGAGTACCACTGCAAAGACTGCATTTCTGAGCGAATGAAGTTGTTACGAATGACTTTCGAACTTGGGGTTTTGAATATTCAAAGGAACGTTTAGAAGGTACACTAGATGATATGGTTTGTTTAATGGACGTATTAAATTTGGACGGTGTATCGGAAACAACCATATTGCTAATTTCTAATGCCTTGCAATGTTTTTCTAGAAATAATTTTAATTGATCATAAGATGGAATGTCTGATGTATTTTCTAACTCAAATGTTTTCAAAAGATTTGTATCTACCTTTTTTGATAACAAATTAAACAATACGAAGTCGAGCAAATCAATCTTAGTTTGACGTAAGCTTGATATATTTTCCGTAAAGCAATTAAGCAATTCTCTTAAATCTGTATGTGAATTAAATTTTGCTTTTGGTGACGATTCTAAAGCATTCCAATGCGTGTTTGCAATTAAACGTTTTGAATTAAACCTCTCCACAATAATTGAATAAGCTAGCATATAATTATTATTCGAAATTTGCAAATGTCTAATGAGTTCTCTAGACTTAAAATCCAACGCATCAATTAAAAATAGAACTTTTCGATCGGTAGCAATTGATTATTTTCATGAACTAAATTATTAAAAATTGAATAAACTCTTGGAAATGTTCTATTTTTCCAGAAAATTTTTCATTTCTATCCGAGGGAGACGAATATTAGTACATGAGCCGATGCTAGTAATATTTTCAGTCAAGCATTTTTCAGCAGTGGATATATTATCAAATTGTGCCTTAATAATTTTAATGTTTAACAAAGACCTATCTATTTCAATTCTTAGTGTTGTAATTGCATTTAATAATTCAGAGTTGTCCTCATCCAATATGCACGTTTTATAAGCAGTATCTACATCGTTTTTGATATCAAAGGCGCTTTCAGCCATAATATTAACAGAAATACAATTGCCTTTAATATGCTCCAATTTATCTATCGCACCAGATATATCAGATAATCTATCGAGTGCGGCCTTTAAATCCACTATCAACCTATCCGATGAAATATGTGCCATCCTAACGAACAAGGTTACTAATATCGATTTTATATTGATTTCAGCTACAAAAACGAAGGGTTTGTTCACCTAATAATAGGATATACCAAGGGTAATGTTGAACTACCTGTTAAGCAAAGAATTTTTACTACAAGGTGCCTAACGGGAGCTTGCAAGTTTCAATATGACAAAGAGCAAAGGGTTTTATTCTACCCGGTTTTACGAATACCTGAATTCTCTAGCGAACTTGAATTACAAGTTTAAAATAACTGTATTGCTTAAACACTTTTCTGACTACAAATTCTTACGTTAACTATCCCTAAAATTTACAAAGATTTGTCATTTTTAAGGCTTTATAAGATTCTGTATCAGTACAAAATTTCAAATTTAATGCGAGATTGCATCTACTATAAGTTAGTTTACACAATTGACTATGAAACTGGTGGTGTGACTACACTTTTCTTCTAAATGCGGTCAACCCCTAATTTAAGCGAAGAGCAATTAACAATGTAGTTAAAATGAATGCCAATAATAAATGCCAATAATAAACCAATTAATAAGCCAAATATTTGCTCAAAGGACCAAAAATGTTAATCAAAATGTTAATTTGCATTTACAATCACATAAAGGAAATGATAATTTAAAGGAATATATCACCTACCTTTCACTGGTTGTAGTGGTTGATTGTATTTGCACTGCTATCAGATAATTATGGACTGTATGTATAATGTTCACTAATTGTTGCTAATTACTGATGCTCGATGCACCGAACTAAATCACGACCAAAGCCAAGCGAGAACGAAGTTGAATAGTCGTCCACTCGTACATTACCAACCCTTTTATGTCGTTGCACTAAAGGTAGGGATAATGGAGGGTTTCTAGGTGGGAATAGTTTAAGGACTTAAATTAATTGTGATTGGCATACTACACTACAACCAAAATACTTATAAAGCCTTAACACACGGTATTTATTTTCCAATGGTTGTGCACTTACATACGAGAAACATAATCCTTAATAACTCTTATATGGGGTAATTTGTAGTAATACTGGAATTGGTTTTCAGTCTCTACGGGACTGATTTCCTTTCGCCCGGGCAGTGCTTTTGCCCAGGGAGCTCTTTCGCCCGGGGAGTTTTTTTGCCCTAAGAGTTCTTTCTTCCGGGAACTCTACGCCTTTGAAATCCTTTCGCCTTAGAAACTGTTTGTCCATTTACGTTCGTGGTTACAGGATACTACGATATACATTTGCGACTATTAGGGCAGCTTAACGGTATTTATTAAATAATTTTATAAACAAATAGGCTCATTTCGGCCGAGATTTTTGCTGGCCGTTCGTACAAATACGTATAGAGCTACCCCTAGAATCATATGTAGCAAGTTAATTGCAGGCCCCGTTACTGGCCAAAGGTGTAAAATGTGAAGGGGCGAGTGCTTCCCGTACTGAAAGCCTAAATCGGAAAACACGGCGATCAATCTGTGGAGTTGCAGCCAATAACGTTAATGCGTGATAAACAAATGTATATAAATATAAAAACGCATGCAACACACATGGTATTAGTAAACTATTACAAAAAAGTGTAAGTAACAACGAAACAAAACGGATAACTACCAGAGCATTATAAATATGTATGGTTCCGGGTTGGGGCCGTGTCCTCTTATATAACTATAGGAGCATTTCTGCGGTAAACAGTTCAATCACGATTGTTATGATGACAATGGAACATTAACCTCATATAATTCCAATAGGTACACTCATTAATGGTGTTACTCACTAGCGATTTCGTTGGGCTGAAGTCAATTTCAGTTTCTCTGTAATCTACCTGCTGGTCACCGACCAGATACCCCAAGCTCCTATGGCAAGTGACGCTAAGGACAAGTTCTTGCTCTGGTGTTTCCCTTGCAAGATCTTGACCATCGCCGGTCTACCATAGTACATGGTCTTCGGTGATGGTCAACAGGAAGCGTGTTGGGACCTTCCCAGGACACTGTTGTCTCTACTACAACCGAATCTTCTTTTAAAAGAAGGTCCTGTTTTCTTAGACATAGGTTTCTTCATCACAATCCACGCGTTGAACTCAGCAACCCTGGCCAAACAATTCACTACCAGGTCGTGCCTGCGAATTCTGTGCCAGTGCGAAACTGGACAGCGTTGCAGAACATGACTAAAGGACTCCGAATTCGGACAGCCAGCTCTGCATTTTCGTTCATTAGGTGGATTGCTCGGCATCTCCGTGGTGGGTAAAAGATTCCCTTGAAGATAGACAGCAAATACGTAATCACGTTCAGTCCACTGACATGGAAAGTCCGTGAGGAAGGGCGAACTGAACTTCTCTAGCATTTCGCACCAATGGTCGCGTGCGTCTTTCTTTGACTCGCCGCTGTATCGATTGAGCCTGGCGAGTATATCAAAAAGACGCTCCATTGCTGGCACGACACTAACACATGCGTGGTCAAGGCGTCCGCATGCCCCATCAACTTAAGCAAACGATTTCTTAAGATCACGGACACTGTTGAAGGCAGGGATGGGATACCCAACGCACCACTCCGTTGTGCATGCATATAGGCGTCCACCGATGTTCTATTTAAATGCAAGATACGTCGCACAGAAATCCGCACAAACCGGTCAACGACCTTAATATTCTAGAGTTGATCCTCGGTGCCTGCAGCATATGCACGTACCGTGATAACAGGTGTTGACAAATGAGTGTCAGCTTCTGGACAGGCTTTAAATATGTAAATATGCCCTATCTAAGCGCCGCAAGTTTAGCTTAGCTTCAAACCCTCGAACGTTAGCACGAATTGTCCCATGCAATTAAATTTGGAACCCAAATGTTTCACTAAGTCGCCAGCTCCAAGTGGTTTTATGTCATTTTGTTATACACAAATTTAATTACGGGCTGCAAATATCTTGTATTTTTGTAAATAGGATTTGCCTTGCGGCAAGAAAAACGGGCGGCGCTACGGGAAGGTTTGTTACTTATTGCAAATAAATTTTGCTTATAACATTCCACAAATTAAAGGCAGAACATACTTGTAGGGCATCTATAAAATTACGATTTAGTATCGAATCTGTTTTAGTACCTTCACACTTAGTAGTGTTGGTGTTTGCCACCTGATGGTATTATTATTATATTCTTGCCATCCTACAAAGGTTCCTTCGAACTTTCATCAGTAATAGCTTTTCTGAAAAGAATTTACTCAGGAAACTTATTATTTAACAAAGGAATTATAAAACGCATTTATGTACATAATTTACTAAAATTATTAAGATAAAACGAAAGGAATCATTCAGCAAAGACTAAAACTTCAATAAATAAATAGAACGCAATTCTTTTATTACAGCAATTTATTACTGAAACGATTCAATACTCATCATATTTTTATAGTTAAATACTTTCAGCACGAGAGTATATAATTAAAAAAAACGTTTATGCACTTTATTGTAACAAAACGATTTACTTATCACAAGGACTGAAATAACATCATTCAGGAAACTTGAAACTTTATAATTAGACATTTCAAGGCAACGAAATTGTATTATTAACGCAAAACCTAACGAAACAATTATAGCAACTTATCACTGCAACACTTAATTACTCAGCAAGTCTAAAATAGAAACGTACAACTATAACGCAGTTATTGCAAGAGATTATTAGTAACATAAAATTACTCAGAAAAAAACCTAAAACTCAATCCGCAACAACTGTAACATCTGTAAAGTATAAATATATATTCGACAGGTCAGTAATTGACAGGACGATTACCAAGCAGAAATTCTTTAATGTAATTATAACATCTGATAACTACATACAAAATATACGCAAAGCGTTTCTTTAAATAACTGTATATAAACCAAACTGAAAAATAATTCTCAATTTATACAAAAACACTGCTAGGCAATTTTATTACCGCGTGCAAGATATTTTTAAAAACTTTTTATAAACCAGGAGACAACGAACGCAATGTTTTACTTATACGCCTAATAATTAGTAAACTGATCAGAAGAGCATTAACTTTGATTGCCAGTCGCGACGACCTTGAACAATTGGAAGACTTCAAACGCATCATAATTGCATATTTCGGAGACCAACGGAACATCAAATGCCTAGGCGGCAATTTAATAAACCTAAGATTGGAAAATAACCAATCACCCTATCAATTCGATATAAAATGTCAAAACGTACAAAGTTTAATCTTAACAAAACTAAAAATTGAGGAACCCGATTAAAACATAGGACTATTGAAGACGAAAATGTGCGACGAAATGACCTTAGACACATACATCAATGCCGTACCTGAACGGTTATCGGACAAAATAAGATTTCAACACCCCAAAATTTAGAGGAAGCAATGAATATGATTATAGAGGAAGAAAACGTTATGTACTACAGAAATAGACTATATAACCCTAACGCAAACAAAAATTACTCACCGATGAAAACCGTACAAGCCGCGAGACAAATATCCACACAACCAAAATTTACACCATTTAACGCACAAACGAATTAACCACGAATTAGCAACCCAAACTTTAATAACACAAATTTCCACAACCAAGACCAAATTCCAATTTTACAAAATCCGCATTCACACCAAGATTTAATTAAAACGTGAATTAACCAAGACAAACATTCGGCGCAAACCCCATCAGTAACACCTATGACGAATAACAACCCTAACGGTTATTACAAAATATACCCCTATGGACACTTCATCTGGTAATACTAGACAAAACGCAAAAATATCACAGATCCGACCAAACTATAACCAAAAACGAAACTTTAACTCTGAAGAACTATTAGTAGGGTAAAATCAAGGATCCCACAACCTCATTTCCTCCAGAATCCCTCATTTCCTCACTCATCTGGACCAAAAAGTTTTCTTCGACTAACCATTTTTCATCTTTCGAGATAAACCTATCTTAAATTTTTTATCTTTCGAGATAAATATCCCTTAAATTTTTCCTCCCACGAGATAAACCTATTTTTAAGATTTTTTACCGCTAACATTCTGGACCAAAAAGTTTTCTTCGACTAGCCATTTTTTTTATCTTTCGAGATAAACCTATCTTGTTTGGTATCAATTAATATTAGATTTTTCTCAGCTACCTAAATCTCTAAGAATTTTTTAGATATCATCACCCCCAAGGGAGCTACCCCAATTTTAAGATTTCTTACCTGTAGCGACTTTTGAGCGTTCTTATAAAATTTTTTTAGTCATGCGATACATCTTGTTAGCTTAGAATTTTATGCAGAATTCGAATCTGCAAACAGATTTGAAATCGGACCACGCCCTGCAAAGTTATACTTTAAGCTCTTTTGCTCGTATATATTTAACTCCATTTTTAAAAACTTTTTCGGCTACCCAAGGTATATGCTTTAACCAACACAAAAATTAAGAACACAAAAGTTTAATAATTTATTTATCCAATTTACAGTTTAATAAACTATTACAATTTTTACAAAGTATAGCATTATTTCCTGTGTGTAGCCGAAAGTTTAACCTGTAACAAAAAAAAAAAGATTAATGGGTTGTTTAAAATAGACGTGTAACAAAAAGAGATTAATGTAAAAAAGAGGAGACGTGTTTTCAGTCAATAAGACATATTGTCGTTAACAATATGTTTTACCGTCCAGCAACACCACGTGGAGGTAAACACATGCCGCCGGGAACAAAGGAAATTTAATTAAAAGCAGAAAGTTTTGTTCAAAACGCTACTGTAAAATATATAGAGCAAATAAATTATTCCCTGAATGTGTTTTCAATTGCAATAACTGACTATACAATCACAATTTAAATTACACTTTATTTAACTAAGTTACTTTAAACAAGAAATTACCGCATCCAAAAATTCCAATGCATGCTTAACAATAATGTAGAAATGGCAAGGTCGACTTTTGATGTCCAATGTAATGTGTTTTAAATATCTAAAAAGAAAGCGCATTTGCTGGTATGAAATCTATGGAATTTCTCCTGTAATGAAAGAAGAATGCATTCGTAATTGAAAATGCGTGCTACAACGAGGACAAACTAATTGCTTTACAATTATGTTACGTAAAGTGAAAGTAGCCTTTCTTTTTATTAATTAGCAGCTATGTGATTTGAAAAATACAATAGATATGCTCAATGCCACCATTAGAAAATTCGGGTTTATTAATCATACAATGAGCGCTCTATTTTGGCCTCGATTGGGA
>JARFIW010000577.1:0-68017 GCA_036346225.1 Platerodrilus igneus
AAAGAACAATATCACACGATCTTTGCGATTACTTTTATTTTAGTTTTAGTTAGTATAAAAGAGTATCAAGACAATAAGGTGTTGCTGATTTCTTATACAGTACAAACAAAAAGCTGTTTGTCAGTTTATTTTTATTATTATTATTATTTCTTTTAAAAGACAATATCAGATGGTTCTCGGAAAGAATCGTAAATCTACCTCAAACAGCATTTACGTTTTTCATAATAAAATATAACAGTATTTATGGCAAGGGCATTATGTCTGCTTATTATTTGCTTTATACTGTGTTATTTTATGTCGGCATTGATTGAAAAGTTTATGCCCCTAGGAGTCATAAACTTCAACCCTTGGTTTTGAGAGAAAGTTTGGGGTCATTCTTATGGAGTATCGGCTACTTCTAAAGACGTTGGTGGTAATGGCCACACTAAATAAACAGTAAATATTATGGCACCATGCTTTTTGTAACACCAATTGTTGAGCGATTATGTAGAAAAGAAGAGGAGCTTAGTTTTTGCTACAAGATCATATTTTTTAATATTAATAGAGAGCTGGGTTTCTTATAAAAGTAAAAAATTCAAAATGATGGATTAGTAATACATACTTAATTAAAAATTAAATTGTTTCGTTTATTCTGAAAACTTCTGTAGTCTCTAGCTCTAGTCCGTGATGGTTTTCAACACGACTCTGTTCATTAAATAAAATAAACTTGTTTTTAAAACCAAATTTTCAAAATCATTTCGAGTTTCTTTAATATCTAACACTAGTTATAAACAAACAACAATTTGAAATAAGGAGCATTAAACAAATCGAACTAATCTAAAAAATGTTGATCTACAAACGTGCCTCGATGACAAAATTTATTAGATATGTAACACTAATACCTATTACATTATTTACCTATTGCCTTAAAACTCGATGACCATGTACATTAGAAAATCGTTCTAATTCTTATATGCTGGCTACTAGAGATTTTTAAAATGTGCGTTTGGAAGAAATTAAGATTGACATGTTTTTAGTGAAAATTAAATTTTTAAACTAAATTTTTATTTAATAAATCGAACCTTTCGAACCGAACCGGACCGAACCTTAAGCTAGGTTCGGTTCGGTTCGAAAAATTTACCGGTTCGGTTCGAGGTTCGGTTCGAAAATAAAATGTCCGGTTCGGTTCGGTTCGGTTCGAAAAATCAAACCGAACCTCGAACCGAACCTCGAACCTGTTCGGTTCGTGTCCATCCCTATGCACGTGGAACTTTGTTGCTAAAAGCTTTCAAGAACTTTATTATAATAAATATAATGTGATAATTTATCAATTTCAAGGAATACAATTTAAAAGTGCCTGAGATGTTAAGAACGCAAAAAGACGGCGAGTTGCAAAAATGCCCAGAGAAGAGGAAACAAAGTTCTACTACTTTGAATATTGAAAATGTGTATACGATAGTCGACAGTTGTGATGAAGAAACTCCTGAGGGCCTCCAGAAGAAATTTTATTTTATAGTGTCGGTAGAATTGGCATGGCGCGGAGGAGAAGGTGTATCTCGTTTGGTTCAACATTTTAAATTTGACATCCAAATTGATGCGACAGAATCGGGTAGACTAGAATACAATCCAATTTTTTCAAAAGGAGGAAATAAAAATGCGCGAACAGTAAGTGACTTGAACCCAATCAAAATACTCAAAGATGTCCTGTAAGATTATTTAAAAAATTACTGGATAAAAGAGGTCCTAATTTTACTTGTCAACGGTTATTTTTGACATCAAACACATTTTGGAAAATTAAATCTCAAAGTGGACTAAATTGGCAGCAGAGTCTATTGGTTTAGATACAAAACGCTTAAAAATTACAAATCATTCTTGTAGATCCACCGCTGTTCCTCAACTTGTAAAATCCGAGGTACCGGAACAACACCTAATTCAAATAACGAAATCTGCTAGTTCATCATCCATACAGGGCCTACCTTCAGATGAATTAGCAACATCACCAACATATTATTAGTAAATTAAGGGGACAAAATTCAGTAAACACACCTGCTACATCTTCAAAAGCTGATCAGATGTCCCAAATTGTTCACACAGGCAACGTTACATATAAAAATTGTATGTTTAATTTCAAGTAGTGTATAATTATTGTTGTTACGCCAAAATTACTAAAGGCCAGGTTAAATAATATTAAAAATAAATTGTATTTTGTGTTCCGAATTACATTTTTTAGAATGTTTAGATTAAAATTTTGTACATTGTTCTCGACTCAGAAATAATCTTCCTAAATATAACGCGACTTTGATAAATCAGCGACTATTTTTATTGTGGCTAAATTTCTCGTGTTTTTTACAATTTATCTCGACGTAATTTTGTCATTAATAATCAAAGATTAAAGCCTTCGAGCGAAAGCTCTCGGGCTTTAATCAGATGTTAATGACAAAATCATGTCTCGACAAATTGAAACAGAAAACACTCGAAATTTAGCCACAATAAAAATAGTCGACTATTATCAAGTCTTTGCTATATTACATCTGATAAAATCGTCATTCATTTTTATTTATTTAGTAACACTAATATTAAATGTATAATTTTGAGCATTAATAAATTGTAGTGAAGGTGAAGTTAAAGGTGCTGTCATCATCATTAGGTCTTAAGTCCTGGAACTGGTTAGCCGCGTACCATCATTGTTTCCTATTCTGAACTAACCTACATATTTCCCTGAAATTTACACAGTCTGCATATATCACTATCTGCTCTAGGTCTACATCTACCTCCGTGTTCCTATCTCTGCTTGTAATATATCTCATACTATTCCTCAAAAACGCCTTAGAACGTATTCTGCCCTTCTACGTCTCCTATTTCTAACGCTTTTTGATCGATTCAATAATCACATGCTTTATGAACGGAAAATAATTTTCAAAAACGCGAGTTTTATAACGGACGTAGAAAAGAATAATTTTTGAGCGTGTAGTAGGCATCAGACTGTCTTAAAAACATTTTAATGTTGTTGTATTTTGCACTTAGCCAAAACCGCATTCATATTAATGCAAGTTGAATTAAAAATTGAACGATATACTTAATTGCATTTTGTTTTCAAAATTATGCTAAGCTTCTATATACAATGGCGACCTAGTTTCTGCTGTAATTAATGGAGACTTCGAAAGGATTTACTTGTTGGTTAAATTTACCCTGTACCTTGATCAAATAGTAAATATATCTTGCAGTCTAGTAAAACTTTACCAATTATATTTACTTATTAGTAAATTTATCATTTCATCTACTTGTCCCCCTTCTAGAAAAATTACCAAAAACAAGTCAATTTCACTGCAACAAGTAAATTTGACTTCCAGTATTTAATTTGACCATTTGACGAATATTACTAAAAAGGTTAATATTAACTCTGATCTAGTAATCAAATTTTGACGTTTTATTTCAAATATAAATAATTAATTAGACTAGTGCTAATTTTCAATAGATACCGCACACCTTCATTTCTTTTATAATTTAACAACACAACTGTGTCTTATAGTAGAACCACATTCCAAATTCTTGCTATTTATTTGAATTTGTGAAGTTATATGTGTTACACGTCTAATTCATTCGCGGGTTTCAATACTGTGGAACATCTTTGATAACTCGATGATTATAGATTGGGTTTAAAATTATTTGATAACATTTTTCGAACCTAACATAACCATTGCAAAAAACTTTGGATTTGTACCTGATCTTAACGAACTTACTATAATTAGGTAATATTTACTACCAGGTCATGTTAATTTTTGAGATTGAGAGGAAATTTTACTAATAGAGATTTTTTTCTGATAAATCTGTCCAAAGATTTACAAAATCCAATTGGAGTTATACTTTAAGCTAAAAAGTCTTTAATTTTACCTCGAATTTGACCACACAAGTCTATTATACTAGTTAGTAAATAAATCCATAAATATACCAAGTACACATTTTTCTTGTTTTGCACCTGTAAGTACCATTACCTGAAGGTAAAATGTTAAATTAAATAGTGGTAAAATATACTTATAATACTCTACACGAAATATTTAGCTAATAGTCAATTGTACGTTAAATATTTGGTAAATTAACACTGAAATATTGACAAATATTTACCTAGAAGTAAAATTAACCTCAAGTCAATTTCAAAGCAACAATTTGACCCGTTTTTACTAACTGTATTTACCTACTGGGCTGATATACGTTCAAAGTTATATTTTCCTGAAAAATTACTAAAATTTACTTGTAGGTTATAAAAACAGTTTAAAATAACGTGCTGAGCTACTTGGGTTGATTCAGCTCTCAGTGAGTTTGCCTTTTAGCTAGTAACAGAAATGGAAAATCTGCACACTAGATAGCTCTACCTAATGCAAATGAATAAAATTTTTAAATTAAATTATTTATTAACAAAATTCAACTTATATCTAAGATACATTTAAGATGGAAGTTTTATTCGAATAAACGATCTGCACGTGGAAGCGATTCGTATAATTACGAAAATCACACGAAATAACACCTGCATTGCACGATATCAAATCGTCAAATTTGACTTCAATAATTAGTGTATGCTATTGGTAGTGCTCAATTTGGCCGGATCTATTTCTTCCTCTTCTTAATCGCTTTTTGATCTCAATTGATTTAAACTTCCCATCAAAATCGTATAAAAACAAAACAAATTTGATTCTTTTTTTGGTAACGTATCCCTTTTATGTTCATTCATGCATCATTATTTTCAGAACATTTTTTGAAGTTAATAGGTACTGCCATTTTTTTTCTAATCAATAAAGTTATCGAAATTATATTCTTTAACTTTATATGGCGATGGATTTTTGTGGTCATTTGGCATAAAGCTTTCCATTATGGAAGTGCATTCACGCTGATGTTTTTGTATACTCGCTTTATAGTGGAATGCATTAAGTCACTTTCTTGTGGAAAGCGCCCAGCCTTATAAAACACGTGGTCAATACGTTCGATATGTGCAATGCTTTTCACAGCATAAAGACAGGCTGTGGCAAAATATTTACGGTTTTACCTACGACAACTGTCTGTCATAGAAAAGAAGCGTTTATTATCAGTTAAGGCTTTTATGGAATTGTAGGCGCTGGTGGTCACTTCAATGGACCCAGGTCCTTCATTAACCTCTATCCACAAGTTGCATGATTCTTGGTGAGACACCTGATCTTGAATCGTCAGGTTATGAATAGCTAACTATCTCTTATAAAAGATAGCAGATGCTTTTCCTTTTAAGAATGTAAACACAGCTTGCAAATTAAAATTTAGAACGCAGTGGTGGGGATTTCTTCTTGCTTTATCGACATACTCATTCCTTACTTCGCGTGCTCTGTTCTTACGATATAAATAATTCTTAATTTTTGTAACTCTATTGACTTTTGTTCGACTGTCAGACTTTCGAACTTTTTCGGCATATGAAAACTCAACTTATACGAGTAAAAGTATTTTTATACACAGAAATATGTATAATTTTCTTGTTGTTTTTAACACACCTTTCCATTTCCGCTCACACATTTTGCTGATATTCAGTTCTGCAGGAAAAAATTTTGGACTTGCTACAATAGTAGGATTTCACTGCCGGTATTGATATTATTTGTTTTGTTACGATGCTTCATTTTCATATACCGTTTCTATTATTGACGGATATCGGCCGTGTTTATCGGATTCTACGATTCCAGTACTTTCAGTTCGCTTTTACACATACCTACTGTTACAAATTTGTCAAAAATATTGTGTACTACCACAAGTAAGAACGACACACTCGTATGTGTACATTATGGCAAGTAACATATATTGCACTGTATCACGCTTCCGTGAATGATGCTATACGTGTAAAGAATCATGCACGTGACTATCTTAAATACAAAAAGATGCTGTTAAAGTACATAATAATCAATTAGTATTGTTTAATTTGTTAATGTAGTTATGCAAACCTATTTCTACATTATTAGCACAAGCATTTACTACAAGTTTTAAGACAACTTACAGCTTTTTGCGGTACAATTGAGATTAATATGATAATAATAATACTTGTTAATACACAATGCATTGGTACTGGTATTTATATAAAACCACTAAAATTCTTCATTCATTAACATAACTAACATAAAACTTACAATAAATTAAACTTAGTATACTCTGAATAATAATTAACTGATTCTACAATCCTGCATCAGCAAGTTCCAGATTCCCAGTTTCACAGAACAAAATAAAAATGCAGAGTTACCCTACTTGGGGGGTGAAAGTAAGGAATTTAGTCACTATTACAAAACAAATGCAAGAGAACTTGTTTTACATTATGCAGTAAGGACGATCGTAGGATAATCGCCTCTACTTCATATTAATATTATATCGACAGTTCCACTCCTGTAAATAACGCTCATATGAGAATTGTCAAAAATGACGTTTGCTATCGGATAAATAGGAAGAAATAGAAATTAATGTAGCGAAAATTTTTGGATATATTTCTATTTACCTTCACCATGGCAACGCCAACACCAGAAAATGCAGAAATTCTATTTGGAATCAATTTAGCGTTTTTTTTAGCAAGGAAGGATGTTTCCATTTACGTCAAGCCCAGCCATTGGAAAATGTGGCGCATATACTCATGAACTGGGCATTCAACATGAAAAAGGTTAATCAGGATGATTATAAAGAATACGTTGTGAAAACGACGTGGAACAGTACAGCTAGAATGATGCAGAATCTGTATTTTGAAAAATTTAATATCAGATTCAATTCTGTCTCGGACCTAATTTTTAAAAGAGCTCGTGATGCCAGAGATGCTAAACGTAAGTTGCTACAATCTGATATAGACAAATGGAGAGAAAGTTTAGTTGCTTTAACCAAACCAGAAATTTATCGAATGGCAAATTTATGGGATGAGGATACGCTAATTGGACTTTTGAAGAAATTTTTTCATATCGGTGCATTTGAACTAGCATGAAGAGGAGGAGAAGCCTCAAATTGCAAAATATACCATTTTAAAAAAGAGAAAGCGAACGATGAAACCTTAGCTTGTCGCATTGAAGTCAATTCCATATTTCAAAAAATATAAATGCATAGAACAACGCACATTACAACAGACAGATTATTTCTAACGCACAATCCATTTTGGATGCATAATAATTCGAAAGGTTAATACAAAAATACACCTACAGGCATTAATGAAATACAAAAATGGACAATAGTATCAACAGAGGGTTAAACGTCAAGGAGAAGAAAATTTCAAATCATTCTCATCGTTCAAGTGCGCTAACAAGTTTAGCTAAAGAACTTATTAAAATAACGGGCCATACTACCTCCACTTCAATTAAGCCATATCTACACTTGACAAGGACCACCATCCAAGTATGATGGCAAACTTGAGGCAGCAAGCAAAACATCAAATTACAACACAATCGGCATCAAAACAGATAATTACAACTGTGAAAACAGCAAAGCCCCAGTAAAAGATTTTCAATAATTGTACTTTCAATAACTGTTCATTTTGAATATTGTTTATCTGTTTTTTGTTTTTAGTTCATATTGCGGTGACCAATACAAGCTTAAATAATAAAATTCCCTCAAGCTTCGATTTTTAGCAGGATATTTTTTTAGTTTGTAAACTGACACTTGGTTTTATTAGGCAATTTGATTCAAAGATTTGTTTCGACAAAATCACGCGAGCTTCGCTCTCGTGATTTTGTCGAAGCAAATCTTTTCATCAAATTTTCATAGAAACCTAGTGTTCGTACAAACTATAAAAATATCCGGCTAAATTGAAGGTCTTGTGGTATTACCTTTGAATATAATATTAAGCAGTTATAAAAAGGAGAATATGGCATAGTAGTTCTTTTTTCATACCAAGATTTGGATATTGGCCATTTTGCACTTAAGATTTTAGGTTTATCCGGCGAAGGTACATATACTCCCATTGTACACAACAACCAAAGCAATGTAAGCAATGCGAAAATTTTTTTTTGTAAAATTAGCTTATTCGTTTTTTTAAGGGCGCGATCGGATGTATGGTTGGCTGCCTAAAATCCATCAAAAACAGGTTATTCTGTTTGGAAAATAACTTTTGTTGGATAGAAAATATGCAAAATGTAACTTCACCATTAGACTCACAAAACTCTGTACTTTCTAATAAAGGTTTGCCTTTTTTTTCTAAAGTGGAGTAATAAGCAAGAAATAGCTGTTAAAAGTAATGTTAAAATTCACTTACTTTATTTTAGTTACTACATCTAACAGAATAAATTTGTATATAAAAAAAATCTTTCGTTAGATAGCAGAATACATATATAATCCTTCTGTTAAAAAAATTTCAAAAATATTGATCATGATAGTCGTAGTGTACTGAATGGATTTTATTGAATTATTACATTAATTGTACGCTATTTTAATAGAAATTGTTCACGACATTTTCCGAAGATGGCACTGTTAATGATGTGTAGAATAAGGTTTAAAACCAGAATACTTCAAATTGAATTATTTTGGACTTTGTTTTTGTCGCATTGAAATGAAGTAAACTAATAATATATGGTGAATTGATAAGTGTAATATAATAATGATTGGATTAATTGCGAATATTTATGAAGCCAAAAATGGCATAACATCCATGGTTGTTTGTAAACTTCCATGTTTATGTTTACAAGCGATAAGTAAATTATTACAGCAGTGTTACTTTGTGAAGCTTATACTATGTTATAATAGTTTTTAAAAAAAGGGTAGTGTGCCGTATCCCAAAACGTAACTAGATATTCTACAATATTCAATATAAGCAAAATATTGCATCATGTTAGCAAGAGTAATGTTTATTAAAACATCTTAGTGGAACCATCGCAGGGATACATTTTGTTACAAATTAGGTTGCGAGTTTGGTACTCAGCAAAATGATTTACAAATTTGAACGATCTGGGGGAGGACGTTTCCAAAAAACGATAATTTTTCCTACATCATTTTACACTTCACTTTGGGGACGTTCATTGTCTTGTGTATCTTTACCAGGGGTCTGAAATGGTATTTATATTTTTAATTTGAAAAGTGTCAAAATCAGCTTTAAATATATAGGCAACTTATTAGTATTCCCAATCTTTACCCCCACGTAGCAGACTTCCGTCATTTTTTGGTCATACAAAGTTCACATGTAACGTCAAATAGATGTGATAATGACATTTTCTCAAATTGTGCTGCCGGCAAAAAATGATTATAATAAACAATAAACTTCAAAACTCCCACTAATTATGAAATATATTTTAGGCTAAACTAAAATATAAGTGGAAAAGTTTATTTAGGATTAAACAATTTACGAAACTAGACCCAATTTTAGGCATTAGAAATAAACCATAAAAGAATTCCTTTTTGGTTTATTCTGTCAAAAAATAGCTATTTTGTTACATTAAATTGACTCTGTCAAAAACGACTAAACGTTTATTTCAATAAATATTTCAAACTAATAGAATATTTGGGGTCTTCGGTTTAATATTTTTCATCAAATGCAAATATCGAAAAAGGTATTTCCAATACAAAAAAACTTTGAGTTGTTACCTGTAAAGTGTGCTTTATTAAAACAACATTATTAGTAGTACATTATCAGGGTTTTCACCGCCTCATTTGCTCCAGAATCCCTCATTTGCTCCCTCATCTGGACCAAATTTACATGTAAATTCGCACTATAAAGTCTTATTTTTTAAGAATCTCCACCTGCTCTCTCCCTGTGGAGATGAATCTCCTCCTTGTGGAATTTTTTACCCCAACCATTTTGATTACATCACACCCGCATTCTTTCCACCCGCGAGATAAATCTTTCTCCACATTTCCACCCACGAGATAAACCTATCTTGTTTGGTATCAATTAATATTAGAATTTTCTCAGCTACCTGAATCTCTAGGAATTTTTCAGATTGCATCATCCCCAAGGGAGCTACCCTCATTTTAAGATTTCTTACCTGTAGCGACTTTTGAGCGTTCTTATAAATTTTTTTATACATGCGATACATCTTGTTAGTCTAAAATTTTACACAGAATTCAAATCTGTAAACAGATTTGAAATCGGACCATGCCCTGCAAAGTTATACCCCTTTAAAGTCCTGATCTTCTAAATTTTGCTCTTTGCTTTATAAGCAAACCTAACAAATAGTTTTCTTCGTCTAGCCATTGCATCTTTCGAGATAAACCTATCTTGTTTGGTATTAATCAATATTAGAATTTTCTCAGCTACCCAAATCTCTAGGAATTTTTCAGATTGCACCATCCCCAAGGGAGCTACCCTAATTTTAAGATTTCTTACCTGTAGCGACTTTTGAGCGTTCTTATAAATTTTTTTATACATGCAATACATTAAATTAGTCTACAATTTTACGCAGAATTCGAATCTGCAAACAGATTTGAAATCGGACCACGCCCTGCAAAGTTACACATATACCCTCTGCGAGATAAATCTTTCTCCACATTTCCACCCACGAGATAAACCTACCTTGTTTGGTATCAATCAATATTAGAATTTTCTAAGCTACCCAAATCTCTTTAAATTTTTCACATAGCACCATCCCCCAGAGAGCTACCCCCATTTTAAGATTTCTTACCTGTAGCGACTTTTGAGCGTTCTTATAAATTTTTTCTACATGTAACACATCTTGTTAGTCTAGAATTTTATGCACAATCCGAATCTGCAAACAGATTTAAAATAGGGCCACCCCTTACCATTTTACACACACCCTCTAAATTATAAATTTCCTGCGGCTCATACCTAAAAGAAAATCAAAAACTATTCTTAAAACTTTTTATTACAGACAATTTTACTAATACAGTTTAAATTTTGTAAACCACATTTCTAAATACATATTCACAATTTTTTATTCTTAACCTAGAACTTCTCATATCGGCTTGTACTTATTAATATTTATTTCTAAATAGAGCACCTTTTCCAAAGACCAACCGGACCCGCATGTTTCAAATTCCTCTGATTTTGTTCTTATGGTTTTGCTTAAGACCTCGTACATATTTTCCAGATTACTAGAAGACGTTATAACCACATTTTTGTGTTAAAGGATTTCACATCGGACTTCTCTTCCCCCATTTTGGTGTAAACGCCGTAGAGTTCGCAGTAGACTTTTATTGCTGTATGTTGTATTCTTTTTTCATTAATTAATCGAATAAATCGCTCTTTCTGCTTCCAAAGAAACTCGGCACTCCATCGTCGACACTGGCGTTCTTTATGCGATAGCTAGCCATACGGTTGTTAAACGCTGTACTAACCATTTCTACACCATCGTCGCTAGTAGCGGTAACTGATGCATTTTATGTCTGTTGCTCCTTAAATGTGCGGCATACGTAGTTTTTCCATTTCGAAATCGCATACTTTACACATAATTCGTGGTTGTTTCGTACAAGACCCTTTAACAGCTGGCGGAACTGAACGTTTACGGCTTAATGACATGCCGTGCTGTTTTTCCTTGTGTCGCTGTAAGTTGCCCATTCTCGTAAAAGCGAAATCGCAAGTCCCACAGTTTAAGTACTTTGCTGCAGACGGATGTATAAGCTTAACCTTGGACGATGTTGCACCACAACATTTGTTCTGGTGCCGTTTGAGAGCATCCCTCCTGGTAAAGTAGACGTGACACAGCTCGCATTTAAAAACGTTTGCAGATACCATTTTAGTACAAAACAAAATCCGCACTATAGCACTTGACTTGTAAGCGAACTAACTTATAACTAAAGAGTTTACTCTTGCGCACCTGCTTTATGTACCCTATAGAATGCAAACCGAAGGTTTCCGAAGACACCCGAACGAAGTTGAGGATTCATCGGGGAACTAAATGACGTCATAATCCTTGCTGCTCGCCCAATACATTTAGCGTCAATGCATGCACCCGGTTCGCATCGTCGATGGTGCGAATGCGTTAGTAGAAACACCGGAAAACGTCTTCCATGTTATACGGATCGCGTGCATATTAAAAATCCAAAGGGTGATAGCACACGCACACAAATTGTGTGCAAGTCGTGCTGTAGAAGATGCAGTGCTACTATAACCAAAAACACTTTAAACCATTACTAAGGAAATACCAACTTGTTGTCTACAGGATACTTACTAATAAAGCAATTTAATTTTAAATAACTTCTACGTCATATTTTAGGAAATGGTGGGCTTGAATATTTTCAAATGAATCACCGAGCGAAAGTATATGCTTAGCAGTATTAAAATTAACCATTAATTTCCCATTTTACGACCGTGGTTAATTATAGATTAAAATTTAATTTGTACGTTCGAGCTTCTCGTAAACTAACATATTTTATAGCAACAATGCGCTGTATAATACATGCATACCCCTTCGCCGCGCTACTGCTATTCTTGTAATTGCTAGAAAAAGTCACTCTCCTTTTTACTGTTAGGACTGGGCAAAGCACCATTTTTTGTATACTTTCTATAGCACATCGCGCACTTTTTCGTCTGATAATTATGCTTCTGTAGGCTTTTACACTTTCGCATAGCGGTCGACCGCACGTAATGATTTCTAGAACCGGTAACTACTTGATATCGCCCAAATAGAGAATTAGATGCTCGATGTCTGTCAACTTCCAATTCCCTCGTAAAGGTAGAAAAAGCTCGGTCAATCATCCATTATACTTCGACTCGCTCCTGTTCTGATAAATTTCCAAACATTTTTCAAACGACAATGGGCTGAGAATTTTTAAACCTCCGAGGATCTTTAAGTCGTGATCAATTACACATCCGAGCTACGCGTAAACTAACATATTTTGCAGCAACTGTATAATACATGCATACCCTTCTCTGCGCTACTGCTATTCTTGTAGTTGCTTGAAAAGTCAGTCGCCCTTTTTACGGGTAGGGCCGCTAAAAGCACCATTCCATACTTTCTTTATAAGTGTAGCACATCGCGCACTTTTGTCGGATAATTAAATTTTGTTTATGTAGGCCTTTACACTTTCGCTATTTAAACATCTAATACGATTGATTAACCACTTTCGATTATTCTAACGGGAACCACCATACATCCCGCCGCACCGTTCTTTTTGAATCCAACGATCCTATGGGCTTCCACGCACTAACACCCGACGTATCTTTCCTACTATTTGTTAAACAAAACTACCGGTATCGCCATTGTGGACGTAAGCAGATGTTTGTGGATGTGTACGAGTATGTAATCATATACATTAACCAGTCTAAGCTATTTTATTTAGTCCACGAAAACTACTATTTTCTAAACCATAATTAATAATCGCCTTTATAGGTTCCACATTTCGACCATTTCCCAATGACTGGTGTTACGTACATGGAAACTTTAATTTCTTATTAGAGAATTCTTATTCTCCACGCACTGCTGCGTAGTTGCATGCCACCCCTTTTGAGGTATATGCTCGTTATAGGTTGTAAGACCCTCGGTTTTACTTAACTACAATTCGTAAGATCCCTTTAATCTTTTTAATCGTATCTTTCTCGCCTACAGTACAGTAGGACTTAACATTACTACCAACAAATTCTAATACTGGACCCACATTAAATCGTCTTTGAAATTCTCTACAATTTTTTGTTAACAAGTGTTATATTGTATTTATTATACGCGGGGTAGTCACTCTTTTAAGATAAATAAATTTTGTTTGGCATCAACTAATATTAAATTTTTCTAGGGACCCCAAATTTGTAAATAAATTTTAAATAGGACCACGCCCTGCAAAGTTACACTTTAAAGCTCTCAAACCTCTTTAAAACCTTTTTTCGCTACCCAAGACATATGCCTTAACCAACCATCTCCCGAGAAATCTAAAACTGCCGTGTCCCGCGAATACCGCGTGGAGATAACACGTATACTCTGTCAACCAGGATAGAAGCCGGAAGGATTTGGAAGGTGATGGAAGAACTTAAAATTATGGAATCTTAAAACTAATATATACAAATATAAACAACTATCTTATATCTTTACAACCCCATGCGTAGATTGTTGTACTATTAGGAATGATGTACCTTTTGTCATCTTCCTCGATAAACTAATTTTATTAATAAGCTGCGTATGCAAATCGTATTCTTTTACTCCGGATACATACGCAGGCAAGTACTCCACACCAAATAAAGAATTGGATGCTTGGTGACTGTTAACATCCGCTTCCCTCGTGTACGCCCAGACACATCCCAGCACATGAGCACCCCTGCGCATGCACACCCCTGCCCATGCGCGCCCCCTGCGCGTACGCACCCCTGCCCATGCGCGCTGCCCATGCGCACAACTCTCTGTGCGACTGCTATTTCGTGGTAACGTCACAGCCTTTTATAAATAAAGAACAATGTTATATACTATTATAAAATGTTTATTCTGACATTATACATAACAAATTTAAAAAACAACCAATGCCAAGCATGGACCCATTTAAACTTAATTTTAATACAAAGTTATACACAGAAGACAGTCCTTTCTTTATGTTTGTTTGCGGTAGTTTTAATTTTATCTAATTTTATTCGCAGCTTAAAATTTAAATCGACACCCAAGTCTTCTATCTCCTTTTCTAGCCAATAGTTTGATACATAAAGACCGTCTAGGTTTTCGAATTGTAAAATGTACCGAAGTTTGCCTCTATATTTAAAGTCTTTGATTCCGCCAAACCAGATCCATTCCTTCGTGTAATTCTTGCAGCTTGTGACAATCTTTTAAAGCAGCTTTCCACTATATCCTGCATACGTATCTTGTTAGCTTGATCGACTTCTTCTTGTCGGTATTGGAGGAAATCCTTTTCTCCACACACTGTTGCGTAGTTGCATGTCCACCACTTTTGGGAATATATGGTTGTTATAGGTTGTAAGACCCTCGGTTTTAAATGATCCGAAAGGTTCTTTACTGGGCAAATATACAATGTTTAGCGGAACCCCTTTACGTGTGGTGTACGCCAAGGTTACGAAACCCGCATTCCTTAGTTCTTCTTTGTTATCTGCCATTTTGATAAATACGTTTTAGAATAACCTTTTAAAAGTATACGGATTTAGTACCATCCTTTTCCGCAAGAACGCCTACATAACTAAAGAGTCTTTCTTACTAACCACAAATGCAAACAGCTTGTAGAACCCGGATGTATTTAAGTCACTCCATCGGCACATAAAATAATCTTTTAATTCTTCCTCATTTTCTCTAATAAGATGTTCTTTGTATAACACATCTTTGTATTGTTCGCGTATTGTCGCAGTGTTTTCCATGTACTCCAATTTTGTCTTTTGCATTCATTTCCTCTAATTCCAGTTGTCTTTTCCTTCCACTTACAGCGTATGGTATGCATAATGGAGCAATTTCCTTTAGCGTAAACGGATAAAGTTTACTACCAATATTTACGCGTTGTCGTACAACCTCTGGACGAATGTTATGCGTATCTATCAACCCCAATTCCGAAATGATTATTTCTTTTGGAATTGTAGAATATGGTGTTGCAGATTGTGTAAAATATGTACTGCCTGCTTTAATGTAGCACTTGTGTAAGATTTTTATTTTATCTGAGCTGTCTTCCTCCTCTACTATCTCCAAATAATTTACAGGTAAATAGTTAAAACTAAAAGCCGAAAGCACATACTTTATCAATTTTCCCTTTCTTTTGGTTTTCGGACAACTTAATCTGAAAGCCCGTCAATTTCTTTGAATTACCATTCCCCCAATACACGTACTGTAGCAGGTTATTAAACACTAAACAGCAGCTATTTTGTAGCTTGTCCGATAGCTTACTCCACATTTTGGCAAGTGGTACCGAGTACATTGGCGCCTTTAGGAAGTATAACTTACTATCTTCCAATAACGTTAAACAGTCTTTTAAGGGATTATACACCCGTTCCGCACTGACATTGCTTCCAATTGCACAATTGTATATTGTCGCTTCCAATCGCGTAATACCATGTTCTTTAGCCAAAGTAGACGCAAATGTTTCCCTTAAACGTACATCTGGACAACGTAAAAAATCTAGTATATGATTGCCAAGTTGTTTATTAACACCAGGACTTGTTATCTGACACACAAATTTGTTGTATATCTTAATTCTTGCATTGGTTGTTAGCCATGTTAAACAATCAATTCCTACAGTTTTATCGTTGTCAACTATAATATTACACTTTTCTTCGTATTCGCCCTTATAGCAAAAGTTATGGTTTGTAGTTAAATAATTACACATCTCCATCTTGCTAAATATACCCGCAAAATCTTGGGTTACATCCATGTCAAAAGATAGAAATAATCTTTTCGAGTTCGTCTAATATATCTGGTAGTTCCTCCAATAAAGTTTCCAACTTAACATCTGCTAGTTCCACTTTGTATGGAACACATATAGGATTTTGGAATTTTTATTAATGCATTCGAGGCCTTCTTTTCCGATAATTTCTTTTACTCTCTGGCCCATCTTGTTAGTGCTTTCCAGAGAAAACGGAAGCTTAGCTTTAACACCATGTCTAGCGGAAACAAATCGGTCAAACTTTCTTCGTAGATAGCTGTTAAATGCACCACAAATTTCTTTTTTTAGGATAAACATCCTTTTGCTTGCAGAGGTTTGTTCGGCGTCAGAAAAGTCGCAAATTTTAACCAACATTATATTGTCACAAAATGGTTCTGTAATTGGTGTGTGTAGTCCACCAGTCAGCATCTACTCGCCTTCGACATAACAAATATTACCAATATCTGTTACCAGATTATTGTTGCACATATTTTCTACCAAAAGCCATAATCCAAATCGCTCATTTGTCGGTTTCACTTTATTCCCAAGAAGTTGAGAAACGTTAATCACCTTGGAGACGCTCATGTTTACCGTTCTAGCTACTATCGAATACTAAATTAAATACGAAAAATTGTTCTCTTATGTATTCTACAGAGCGGGGGCGTATATTGCCGAAGATAGTCGAATATTTTGTTATCCGACCTAAGCCGACAGGGATGCGCATCGACATATATCCGGATATATGTAGGATGTTAAGTTAGGGTGAAATTGCCCCATGACCACATGACCACATGACCACATGACCATATGATCACATGACCACATGAAAAATTGATAGGTTAGGCTGTTTTTAATGAGTTTTCTCAATAAAAACCCATTAGCACTAATTGTTTCTTAATGAGTTTTCTCATTAAAAACTCGTTAGCACTAATTGCTTTTTAATGAGTTTTCTCATTAAAAACCCATTAGCACTAATTGCTTTTTAATGAGTTTTTCCATTAAAAACTAAGTGTGGACCTAGGTTAGATAAAAGGAAAAATTAATAGGTTAGGTCAGCTTCGCGGCGCTGACCTAACCTATTAATTAACCTATTAATTAACCTATTAATTAACAAAAAATTGTAGAGTATTTCAAAGACGATTTAATGTGGGTCCAGTATTAGAATTTGTTGGTAGTAATGTTAAGTCCTACTGTACTGTAGGCGAGAAAGATACCATTAAAAAGATTAAAGGGATCTTACGAATTGTAGTTAAGTAAAACCGAGGGTCTTACAACCTATAACGAGCATATACCTCCAAAAGGGGTGGGCATGCAGCTACGCAGCAGTGCGTGGGAGAATAAGAATTCTCTCTAATAAGAAATTAAAGTTTCCATGTACGTAACACCAGTCATTGGGAAATGGTCGAAATGTGGAACCTATAAAGGCGATTATTAATTATGGTTTAGAAAAATAGTAGTTTTCGTGGACTAAATAAAATAGCTTAGACTGGTTAATGTATATGATTACATACTCTCGTACACATCCACAAACATCTGCTTACGTCCACAATGGCGATACCGGTAGTTTTTGTTTAACAAATAGTAGGAAAGATACGTCGGGTGTTAGTGCGTGGAAGCCCATAGGTTCGTTGGATTCAAAAAGAACGGTGTGGCGGGATGTATGGTGGTTCCCCGTTAGAATAATCGAAAGTGGTTAATCAATCGTATTAGATGTTTAAATAAGCGAAAGTGTAAAGGCCTACATAAACAAAATTTAATTATCCGACAAAACGTGCGCGATGTGCTACACTTATAAAGAAAGTATGGAATGGTGCTGTTTAGCGGCCCTACCCGTAAAAAGGGCGACTGACTTTTTCAAGCAACTACAAGAATAGCAGTAGCGCAGAGAAAGAGTATGCATGTATTATACAGTTGCTGCAAAATATGTTAGTTTACGCGTAACTCGGATGTGTAATTGATCACGACTTAAAGATCCCTCGGAGGTTTAAAAATTCTCAGCCCATTGTCGTTTGAAAAATGTTTGGAAATTTATCAGAACAGGAGCGAGTCGAAGTATAATAGATGATTGACCGAGCTTTTTCTACCTTTTACGAGGGAATTGGAAGTTGACAGACATCGAGCATCTAATTCTCTATTTGGGCGATATCAAGTACTTACCGGTTCTAGAAATCATTACGTGCGGTCGACCGCTATGCGAAAGTGTAAAAACCTACAGAAGCATAATTATCAGACGAAAAAGTGCGCGATGTGCTATAGAAAGTATACAAAAAAATGGTGCTTTGCCCAGTCCTAACAGTAAAAAGGAGAGTGACTTTTTCTAGCAATTACAAGAATAGCAGTAGCGCGGCGAAGGGGTATGCATGTATTATACAGCGCATTGTTGCTATAAAATATGTTAGTTTACGAGAAGCTCGAACGTGTACAAATTAAATTTTAATCTATAATTAACCACGGTCGTAAAAATGGGAAATTAATGGTTAATTTTAATACTGCTAAGCATATACTTTCGCTCGGTGATTCATTTAGAAAATATTCAAGCCCACCATTTCCTAAAATATGACGTAGAAGTTATTTAAAATTAAATTGCTTTATTAGTAAGTATCCTGTAGACAACAAGTTGGTATTTCCTTAGTAATGGTTTAAAGTGTTTTTGGTTATAGTAGCACTGCATCTTCTACAGCACGACTTGCACACAATTTGTGTGCGTGTGCTATCACCCTTTGGATTTTTAATATGCACGCGATCCGTATAACATGGAAGACGTTTTCCGGTGTTTCTACTAACTGCATTCGCACCATCGACGATGCGAACCGGGTGCATGCATTGACGCTAAATGTATTGGGCGAGCAGCAAGGATTATGACGTCATTTAGTTCCCCGATGAATCCTCAACTTCGTTCGGATGTCTTCGGAAACCTTCGGTTTGCATTCTATAGGGTACATAAAGCAGGTGCGCAAGAGTAAACTCTTTAGTTATAAGTTAGTTCGCTTACAAGTCAAGTGCTATAGTGCGGATTTTGTTTTGTACTAAAATGGTATTGCAAACGTTTTTAAATGCGAGCTGTGTCACGTCTACTTTACCAGGAGGATGCTCTCAAACGGCACCAGAACAAATGTTGTGGTGCAACATCGTCCGCTGTTGCTTTATACATCCGTCTGCAGCAAAGTACTTAAACTGTGGGACTTGCGATTTCGCTTTACGAGAATGGGCAACTTACAGCGACACAAGGAAAACAGCACGGCATGTCATTAAGCCGTAAACGTTCAGCTCCGCCAGCTGTTAAAGGGTCTTGCACGAAACAACCACGAATTATGTGTAAAGTATGCGATTTCGAAATGGAAAACTACGTATGCCGCACATTTAAGGAGCAACAGACATAAAATGCATCAGTTACCGCTACTAGCGACGATGGTGTAGAAATGGTTAGTACAGCGTTTAACAACCGTATGGCTAGCTATCGCATAAAGAACGCCAGTGTCGACGATGGAGTGCCCGAGTTTCTTTGGAAGCAGAAAGAGCGATTTATTCGATTAATTAATGAAAAAAGAATACAACATACAGCAATAAAAGTCTACTGCGAACTCTACGGCGTTTACACCAAAATGGGGGAAGAGAAGTCCGATGTGAAATCCTTTAACACAAAAAATGTGGTTATAACGTCTTCTAGTAATCTGGAAAATATGTACGAGGTCTTAAGCAAAACCATAAGAACAAAATCAGAGGAATTTGAAACATGCGGGTCCGGTTGGTCTTTGGAAAAGGTGCTCTATTTAGAAATAAATATTAATAAGTACAAGCCGATATGAGAAGTTCTAGGTTAAGAATAAAAAATTGTGAATATGTATTTAGAAATGTGGTTTACAAAATTTAAACTGTATTAGTAAAAATTGTCTGTAATAAAAAGTTTTAAGAATAGTTTTTAGATTTTCTTTTAGGTATGAGCCGCAGGAAATTTATAATTTAGAGGGTGTGTGTAAAATGGTAAGCGGTGGCCCTATTTTAAATCTGTTTGCAGATTCGGATTGTGCATAAAATTCTAGACTAACAAGATGTGTTACATGTAGAAAAAATTTATAAGAACGCTCAAAAGTCGCTACAGGTGAGAAATCTTAAAATGGGGGTAGCTCTCTGGGGGATGGTGCTATGTGAAAAATTTAAAGAGATTTGGGTAGCTTAGAAAATTCTAATATTGATTGATACCAAACAAGGTAGGTTTATCTCGTGGGTGGAAATGTGGAGAAAGATTTATCTCGCAGAGGGTATATGTGTAACTTTGCAGGGCGTGGTCCGATTTCAAATCTGTTTGCAGATTCGAATTCTGCGTAAAAATTGTAGACTAATTTAATGTATTGCATGTATAAAAAAATTTATAAGAACGCTCAAAAGTCGCTACAGGTAAGAAATCTTAAAATTAGGGTAGCTCCCTTGGGGATGGTGCAATCTGAAAATTCCTAGAGATTTGGGTAGCTGAGAAAATTTAATATTGATTAATACCAAACAAGATAGGTTTATCTCGAAAGATGCAATGGCTGACGAAGAAAACTATTTGTTAGGTTTGCTTATAAAGCAAAGAGCAAAATTTAGAAGATCAGGACTTTAAAGGGGTATAACTTTGCAGGGCATGGTCCGATTTCAAATCTGTTTACAGATTTGAATTCTGTAAAATTTTAGACTAACAAGATGTATCGCATGTATAAAAATTTATAAGAACGCTCAAAAGTCGCTACAGGTAAGAAATCTTAAATGAGGGTAGCTCCTTGGGATGATGCAATCTGAAAAATTCCTAGAGATTCAGGTAGCTGAGAAAATTCTAATATTAATTGATACCAAACAAGATAGGTTTATCTCGTGGGTGGAAATGTGGAGAAAGATTTATCTCGCGGTGGAAAGAATGCGGGTGTGATGTAATCAAAATGGTTGGGGTAAAAATTCCATTAAGGAGGAGATTCATCTCCACAGGAGAGAGCAGGAGATTCTTAAAAAATAAGACTTTATAGTGCGAATTTACATGTAAATTTGGTCCAGATGAGGGAGCAAATGAGGGATTCTGGAGCAAATGAGGCGGTGAAAACCCTGATAATGTACTACTATTATTACAAATGTTTTATTTTTAATGAATAACTAAGAAAATAAAAATAGGTTCAATTGCTGTAACATTTACAATAATGTGTATATAGGTATTTTTGAACAGTAAGTCATTACCAACCAAAAACTTAAAAGGAACACTGTTTTACACAATACGTAGCAATGTAAATGATATAAAACTATTGGTGAAAAGAAGGGAATAAATAATATTTTTTAAACCCTACATTTTAAGGTCAATAGATAAATGTTTAGTAATAAATATACGAACAGCTTTCGAATTGAAATTGACTTTATTGTTGTTAATATTACATTAAATATTAGTATATAAGGCATATTTGTAGGCCCATACAGGCAAAGCTTAGTCATAGACTACTCTTACACTTAACCTGCATAAACCACTACATATTTCTACAAGGAAAATTAGTGAAGCAAATGAATAATTACACAATAATTGAAAAATATACAATTAGGCTATGTTACTACTTATCCAAATTATGCGCCCTGATTTGAACCTTGAATGCAGTAAAAGTAAAAAAGATTTTTATATCCATCTGGAATTGCATTATAAGTAGAAACAGCATTATAAATGAATCTTCTCTGGAACATAGCAGTCAGTTGCTAGGGAATTGTTAAAGTTTTAATGTGTCTAATTTTGATGCAATGCACTTTGGAGCGTGTCATTAATTTTTAGCAATATCCTCTAAAGTCATTTATAATTATTTTATGAACAAAACATAACAAATGATGTTTCCTGCAGTTATCCATATTCAACCAGTGCACCACTTTTATCTTATGCGATATATGATCAATTTTTTTAGTCCAAAAACTAAACGACAAGTATTTTAAATCCTTTGTATTTGTGTCATAGAAGTGCTATCAAGGTTTGGACCATATATAAAATCACAATAGTTAAATAATGACAAAACTAGCTTCCGACAACAGCTTTTTCAATTGTAAGGTTAGTATAGACCGACAAGCATATAGTTGTTTAAGTGCTATATACGACCTTTTTATTAACCTTGCAACATGTGAGTAGTACATTATCAGGGAAATCAGACCCTCATTTGCACCAGCATCCTCATTTGCACCCACATCTGGACCAAATTTACATTTAAATTCCCATAAGGTGCAAATGAGGGAGATGAATCTCCTCCTGCTCTCTCCCTGTGGAACTCCTTGTGGAATTTTTTCCCCACCATTTTGATTACGTCACGCCCGCATTCTTTCCACCCGCGAGATAAATCTTTCTCCACATTTCCACCCACGAGATAAACCTATCTTGTTTGGTATCAATTAATATTAGAATTTTCTCAGCTACCCGAATTTCTAGAAATTTTTTAGATTGCACCATCCCCGAGCGAGCTACCCTCATTTTAAGATTTCTTACCTGTAGCGACTTTTGAGCGTTCTTATAAATTTTTTTTATACATGCGATACATCTTGTCAGTCTAGCATTTTATGCAGAACCCGAATCTGCAAACAGATTTAAAATAGGACCACGCCCTGCAAAGTTATACCCCTTTAAAATCCGGAACCTCTAAATTTTGCTCTTTGCTCTATAAGCAAACCTAACAACTAGTTTTCTTCGTCTAGCCATTGCATCTTTCGAGATAATCCTACCTTGTTTGGAATCAATTAATATTAGAATTTTCTCAGCTACCCAAATTTCTAGGAATTTTTTAGATTGCATCACCCCCAAGAGAGCTACCCCAATCTTAAGATTTCTTACCTGTAGCGACTTTTGAGCGTTCTTATAAATTTTTTATACATGCGATACATCTTTTAGTCTAGAATTTTACACAAATTCGAATCTGCAAACAGATTTGAAATGGGACCACGCCCTGCAAAGTTACACATATACCCTCTGCGAGATAAATCTTTCTCCACATTTCCACCCACGAGATAAACCTATCTTGTTTGGTATCAATTAATATTAGAATTTCTCAGCTACCCAAATCTCTTTAAATTTTTAGATAGCCCCATCCCCAGAGAGCTAGCCTGATTTTAAGTTTTCTTACCTGTAGCGACTTTGAGCGTTCTTATAAATTTTTATACATGTAGCACATCTCGTTAGTCTAGAATTTTATGTAGAATCCGAATCTGTAAATAGATTTAAAATCGAACCACCCTTACCATTTTACACACACCCTCTAAATTATAAATTTCCTGCAGCTTATACCTAAAGAAAATCTAAAAACAATTCTTCAAACTTTTTTACAAACAATTTTACTAATACAGTTTAAATTTGTAAACCACATTTCTAAATACATATTCACAATTTTTATTTTCAACCTAGAACTTCTCATATCGAGTACTTATTAATATTTATTTCTAAATAGAGCACCTTTTCCAAAGAATAACCGGACCCGCATGTTTCAAATTCCTCTGATTTTGTTCTTATGGTTTCGCTTAAGACCTCGTACATATTTTCCAGATTACTAGAAGACGTTATAACCACATTTTTGTGTTAAAGGATTTACATCGGTAGTCTCTTCCCCATTTTGGTGTAAACGCCGTAGAGTTCGCAATAGACTTTTACTGCTGTATGTTGTATTCTTTTTCATTAATTAATCGAATAAATCGCTCTTTCTGCTTCCAAGAAACTCGGCACTCCATCGTCGACGCTGGCATTCTTTATGCGATAGCTAGCCATACGGTTGTTAAACGCAGTGCTAACCATTTCTACACCATCGTCGCTAGTAGCGGTAACTGATGCATTTTATGTCTGTTGCTCCTTAATGTGCGGCATACGTAGTCTTTTCCATTTCGAAATCGCATACTTTACACATAATTCGTGGTTGTTTCGTACAAGACCCTTTAACAGCTGGTGGAGCTGAACGTTTACGGCTTAATGACATACCGTGCTGTTTTCCTTATGTCGCTGTAAGTTCATTCTCGTAAAAGCGATAACAAGACCCACAGTTTAAGTACTTTGCTGCGCAGACGGATGTATAAAGCAACCTGGGCAATGTTACACCACGACATTTGTTCTGGTGCCGTTTGAGAGCATCCCTTCTGGTATAGGAAGCACGTGACACGGCTCGCATTTAAAAACGTTTGCAGGTACCATTTTAGTACAAAACAAAATCCCCACTATAAGACTTGACTTGTAAGCGAACTAACTTATAACTAAAGTTTACTCTTGCGCACCTGCTTTATGTACCCTATAGAATGCAAACCGAAGGTTTCGAAGACACCGAACGATGTTGAGGATTCGGCGGGGAACTAAATGACGTCATAATCCTCGCTGCTCGTTCAATACATTTAAGCGCCAATGCATGCACCTGGTTCGCTTCGTCGATGGTGCGAATGCCGTTAGTAAAAACATCGGAAACGTCTTCCATGTTATACGGATCGCGTGCATATTAAAAATCCAAAGGGTGGTAGCACACGCACACAAGTTGTGTGCAAGTCGTGCTGTAGAAGATGCAATGCTACTATAACCAAAAACACTTTAAACCATTACTAAGAAAATACCAACTTGCTGTCTACAGGATACTTACTAATAAAGCAATTTAATTTTAAATAACTTCTACGTCATATTTTAGGAAATGGAGGCTTGAATATTTTCCAAATGAATCACCAAGCGAAAGTATATGCTTAGCAGTATTAAAATTAACATTAATTTCCCATTTTACGACCATGGTTAATTATAGATTAAAATTTAATTTGTGCACGTTCGAGCTTCTCGTAAACTAACATATTTATAGCAACAATGCGCTGTATAATACATGCATACCCCTTCGCCGCGCTACTGCTATTCTTGTAATTGCTAGAAAAGTCACTCTCCTTTTACTGTTAGGACATGCAAAGCACCATTTTTTTTATACTTTCTATAGCACATCGCGCACTTTTCGTCTGATAATTAAATTTTGCTTCTGTACGCTTTACACTTTCGCATAGCGGTCGGCCGCACGTAATGATTTCTAGAACCGGTAAGTACTCGATATCGTCCAAATAGAAATTAGATGCTCGATGTCTGTCAACTTCCAATTCCTCGTAAAGGTAGAAAAACTCAGTCAATCACCCATCTAACTTAAACTAAGACCCGCTCCTGTTCTGATAATTTACAAACATTTTCAAACGACAATGGGCCGATAATTTTTAAACCTCCGAGGATCTTTAAGTCGTGATCAATTACACATCCGAGCTACGCGTAAACTAACATATTTTGCAGCAACTGTATAATACATGCATACCCCTTCTCTGCGCTACTGCTATTCTTGTAACTGCTTGAAAGTCAGTCTCCTTTTTATTGTTAGACCGATAAAAGCACCATTCCATACTTTCTTTATAAGTGTAGCACATCGCGCACTTTTTGTCAGTTAATTAATTTTGTTTATGTATGCCTTTACACTTTCGCTTATTTAAACGATCAATTAACCACTTTCGATTATTCTAACGGGAACCACCATACGCCGCACCGTTCTTTTGAATCAACGATCCTATGGGCTTCCGCACTAACACCTGACGTATCTTTCCTACTATTTGTTAAACAAAACTACCGGTATCGCCATTGGACGTAAACAGATGTTTGTGGATGTGTACGAGAATATGTAACCATATACATTAACCAGTCTAAACTATTTTATTTAGTCCACGAAAATTATTTTCTAAACCATAATTAATAATCGCCTTTATAGGTTCACATTTCGACCATTTCCCAATGACTGGTGCTGCGTACATGGAAACTTTAATTTCTTATTAGAGAGAATTCTTATTCTCCACGCACTGCTGCGTAGCTGCATGCCCACCCCTTTGGAGGTATATGCTCGTTATAGGTTGTAAGACCCTCGGTTTTACTTAACTACAATTCGTGAGACCCTTTAATCTTTTAATCGTATCTTTCTCGCCAACAATACAGTAGGACTTAACATTACTACCAACAAATTCTAATACTGGACCCCATTAAATACGTCTTTAATTTTCCTACAACTTTTTGTTGACAAGTGTTATATTGTATTTATTATACGCTGGGTAGTCACTCTTTTAAGATAAATATATTTTGCTAGGTATCAACTAATATTAAATTTTCTAGGGACCCCAAATCTGTAAATAGATTTTAAATAGGACCACCCATACAAAGTTATGCGTTTTAAAGACCCAAATCACTAATTTTGCCCATCTTTATTTAACTCCATCTTTAAAACCTTTTCGCTAACCAAGACATATGCCTTTAACCAACCATCTCCTAGAAATCTAAAACCGCAGTGTCCCGCGAATACCACGTGGAGATAACACGTATACTCTGTCAACCAGGATAGAAGCCGGAAGGATTTGGAAGGTGGGGAAGAACTTAAAAATTATGGAATCTTAAAACTAATATATACAATAGATTTCAAAATCCATACAAATATAAACAACTATCTTATATCTTTACACCCCATGCATAGATTGTTGTACTATTAGGAATGATGTACCTTTGTCATCTTCCTCGATAAACTAATTTTATTAATAAGCTGCGTGTACAAATCGTATTTTACTCCGGATACATACGCAGGCAAGTACTCGATACCATCCAAATAAAGAATTGGATGCTTGGTGACTGTTAACATCCGCTTCCCTCGTGTACGCCCAGACACATCCCAGCCCAGCACCCCTGCGCATACACCCCTGCCCATGCGCACCCTGCGCGTACGCACCCTGCCCATGCTCGCTGCCCATGCGCACCCCTCTCTGTGCGAGTGCTATTTTGGGGTAACGTCACAGCCTTTTATAAATAAAGAACAATGTTATATACTATTATAAAATGTTTATTCTGACATTATACATAACAATTTAAAAATATTTAATGCCAAGCATGGAGTCATTTAAACTTAATTTTAATACAAAGTTATACACAGAAGACAGTCCTTTCTTTATGTTTGTTTGCAGTGGTTTTAATTTTATCTAATTTTATTCGCAGCTTAAAATTTAAATCGACACCCAAGTCTTCTATCTCCTTTTCTAACCAATAGTTTGATACATAAAGACCGTCTAGGTTTTCGAATTGTAAAATGTACCGAAGTTTGCCTCTATATTTAAAGTCTTTGATTCCAGACAACCAGATCAATTCCTTCGTGTAATTCTTGCAGCTTGTGACAATCTTTTAATCACAGCTTTCCCACTATATCCTGCATACGTATCTTGTTAGCTTGATCGACTTCTTCTTGTCGGTATTGGAGAAATCCTTTTCTCCCACACACCGTTGTGTAGTTGCATATCCACCACTTTTGGGAATATATGGTTGTTATAGGTTGTAAGACCCTCGGTTTTAAATGATCCGAAAGGTTCTTTACTAGGCAAATATACAATGTTTAGCGGAACCCTTTGCGTGTGGTGTACGTCAAGGTTACGAAACCCGCATTCCTTAGTTGGTCTTTGTTATCTGCCATTTTGATAAATACGTTTTAGAATAACCTTTTAAAAAGTATACGGATTTAGTACCATCCTTTTCTGCAAGAACACCTACATAACTAAAGAGTCTTTCTTACTAACCGCAAATGCATACAGCTTGTACAACCCGGATGTATCTAAGTCAGTCCATCGACACATAAAATAATCTTTTAATTCTTCCTCATTTTCTCTAATAAGATGTTCTTTGTCTAACACATCTTTGTATTGTTCGCGTATTGTCGCAGTGTTTTCCATGTAGTCAATTTTCGCCTTTTGCATCCATTTCCTCTAATTCCAGTTGTCTTTTCCTTCCACTTACAGCGTATGGCATACATAATGGGGCAATTTCCTTTAACGTAAACGGATAGAGTTTACTACCAATATTTGCGCGTTGTCGTACAACCTCTGGGCGAATGTTAGGTGTATTTATCAATCCCAATTCCGAAATGACTATTTCTTTTGGAATTGTAGAATATGGTGTTGCAGATTGTGTAAAATATGTACTACCTGCTTTAATGTAGCACTTGTGTAAGATTTTTATTTTATCTTGGCTGTCTTCCTCCTCTACTATCTCCAAATAATTTACGGGTAAATAGTTAAAACTAAAAGCCGAAAGCACATACTTTATCAATGTTTCCCTTTCTTTTGGTTTTCGGACAACAATTTGCAAGCCGTCAATTTCTTTGTATTACCATTATACACGTACTGTAGCAGGTTATTATACACTAAACAGCAGCTATTTTGTAGCTTGTCCGATAGCTTACTCCACATTTTGGCAAGTGGTACCGAGTACATTGGCGCCTTTAGGAAGTATAACTTACTATCTTCCAATAACGTTAAACAGTCTTTTAAGGGATTATACACCCGTTCCGCACATAGCTTCAATTGCACAATTGTATATTGTCGCTTCCAATCGCGTAATACCATGTTCTTTAGCCAAAGTAGACGCAAATGTTTCCCTTAAACGTACATCTGGACAACGTAAAAAATCTAGTATATGATTGCCAAGTTGTTTATTAACACCAGGACTTGTTATCTGACACAAATTTGTTGTATATCTTAATTCTTGCATTGGTTGTTAGCCATGTTAAACAATCAATTCCTACAGTTTATCGTTGTCAACTATAATATTACACTTTTCTTCGTATTCGCCCTTATAGCAAAAGTTATGGTTTGTAGTTAAATAATTACACATCTCCATCTTGCTAAATATACCTGCAAAATCTTGGGTTACATCCATGTCAAAAGATAGAAATAATCTTTTCGAGTTCGTCTAATATATCTGGTAGTTCCTCCAATAAAGTTTCCAACTTAACATCTGCTAGTTCCACTTTGTATGGAACACATATAGGATTTTGGAATTTTTATTAATGCATTCGAGGTCTTCTTTTCCGATAATTTCTTTTACTCTCTGCCCATCTTGTTAGTGCTTTCCAGAAAACGGAAGCTTAGCTTTAACACCATGCCTAGCGGAAACAAATCGGTCAAACTTTCTTCGTAGATAGCTGTTAAATGCACCACAAATTTCTTTTTAGGATAAACATCCTTGTTTGCAGATGCTTGTTCGGTGTCAGAAAGTCGCAAATTTTAACCAACATTATATTGTCACAAAATGGTTCTGTAATTGGTGTGTGTAGTCCACCAGTCAGCATCTGTTCGCCTTCGACATAACAAATATTACCAATATCTGTTACCAGATTATTGTTGCACATATTTTCTGTCAACAGCCATAATCCAAATCGCTCATTTGTCGGTTTCACTTTATTCCCAAGAAGTTGAGAAACGTTAATCACCTTGGAGACGCTCATGTTTACCGTTCTAGCTACTATCGAATACTAAATTGAATACGAAAAATTGTTCTCTTACGTATTCTACAGAGTGGGGACGTATATTGCCGAAGATAGTCGAATATGTTGTTATCCGACCTAAGCCGACAGGGATGCGCATCGACATATATCCGGATATATGTAGGATGTTAAGTTAAATTAATTGCCCCATAGGGCCAATTTCACCCTCACACATGACCATATGACCACATGACCACATGACCATATGACCACATGACCATATGACCACGTGACCACATAACCATATGACCTAATTGCTTTTTAATGAGTTTTCTCATTAAACACCCATTAACACTAATTGCTTTTTAATGAGTATTTCCATTAAAAACAAAGTGTGGACCTAGGTTAGATAAAGAAAAATTAATAGGTTGGGTCAGCGCCGCGGCGCTAACCTATTAATTTGCCCTATGGGGCAATTTCACCCATAACAACATCCTACATATATCCGGATATATGTCGATGCGCATCCCTGTCGGCTTAGGTCGGATAACAACATATTCGACTATCTTCGGCAATATACGTCCCCACTCTGTAGAATACGTAAGAGAACAATTTTTCGTATTCAATTTAGTATTCGATAGTAGCTAGAACGGTAAACATGAGCGTCTCCATGATTAACGTTTCTCAACTTCTTGGGAATAAAGTGAAACCGACAAATGAGCGATTTGGATTATGGCTGTTGACAGAAAATATGTGCAACAATAATCTGGTAACAGATATTGGTAATATTTGTTATGTCGAGGCGAACAGATGCTGACTGGTGGACTACACACCAATTACAGAACCATTTGTGACAATATAATGTTGGTTAAAATTTGCGACTTTTCTGACGCCGAGCAAACATCTGCAAGCAGAAGGATGTTTATCCTAAAAGAATTTGTGGTGCATTTAACAGCTATCTACGAAGAAAGTTTGACCGATTTGTTTCCGCTAGGCATGGTGTTAAAGCTAAGCTCCGTTTTCTCTGGAAAGCACTAACAAGATGGGCCAGAGAGTAAAGTATCGGAAAGAAGTCGAATGCATTAATAAATTCCAAAATCCTATATGTTCCATACAAAGTGGAACTAGCAGATGTTGTTGGAAACTTTATTGGAGGAACTACCAGATATATTAGACGAACTCGAAAAGATTATTTCTATCTTTGACATGGATGTAACAGATTTTGCGGGTATATTTAGCAAGATGGAGATGTGTAATTATTTAACTACAAACCATAACTTTTGCTATATAAGGAATACGAAAAGTGTAATATTATAGTTGACGATAAAACTGAGGATTGATTGTTTAACATGGCTAACAACCAATGCAAGTGGATATACAACAAATTTGTGTGTCAGATAACAAGTCCTGGTGTTAATAAACAACTTGGCAATCATATACTGGATTTTACGTTGTCCAGATGTGCGTTTAAGGAAACATTGCGTCTACTTTGGCTAAAGAACATGGTATTACGCGATTGAAAGCGACAATATACAATTATGCAATTGAAGCTATGTCAGTGCGGAACTGTATAATCCCGACTGTTTAACGTTATTGGAAGGATGTTATACTTCTAAAGGCGCCATGTACTCGGTACCACTTGCCAAAATGTGAGTGCTATCGGACAAGCTACAAAATAGCTGCTGTTTAGTGTAATAACCTGCTACAGTACGTGTGTTGGGGTAATGGTATACATTGACGGGCTTGCAATTGTTGTCCGAAAACCAAAGAAAGGACATTGATAAAGTATGTTTCGGCTAGTTTTAACTATTTGCCCGTAAAGTTGGAGATAGTAGAGGAGGAAGACAGCCAAGATAAAATAAAATCTTACACAAGTGCTACATTAAAGCAGGTAGTACATATTTTACACAATCTGCACCATATTCTACAATTCAAACGAAATAGTCATTTCGGAATTGGATTGATAAATACACCAACATTCGCCCAGAGGTTGTACGACAACGCGCAAATATTGGTAGTAAACTCTATCCGTTTACGTTAAAGGAAATTGTCCTGCATGCCATACGCTGAGTGGAAGGAAAGACAACTGAATTAGAGGAAATGGATGCAAAAGGCGAAAATTGAACTACATGGCTGCGACAATACGCGAACAATACAAAGATGTGTTAGACAAAGAACATCTTATTAGAGAAAATGAGGAAGAATTAAAAGATTATTTTATGTGTCGATGGACTGACAAGATACATCCGGGTTGTACAAGCTGTATGCATTTGCGGTTAGTGAAAGACTCTTTAGTTATGTGGTGTTCTTGCAGAAAAGGATGGTACTAAATCCGTATGCTTTTAAAGGTTATTCTAAAACGTGTTTATCAAAATTTCAGATAACAAAGACGAACTAAGGAATGCGGGTTCGTACACCGCACGGCAGGTTCCGCTAAACATTGTATATTTGCCTGGTGGAACCTTTCGGATCATTTAAAACCGAGGGTCTTACAACCTATAACAACCATATATTCCCAAAAGTGGTGGATATGCAACTACAACGGTGTGTGGGAGAAAAGGTTCCTCAATACCGACAAGAAGAAGTCGATCAGCTAACAAGATACGTGCAGGATATAGTGGGGAAAGCTGTGATTAAAGATTGTGGCTGCAAGAATTACACGAAGGTGGATCTGGTTGTCGGCGGAATCAAAGACTTTAAATATAGAGGCAAACTTCGGTACATTTACAATTCGAAAACCTAGACGGTCTTTATGTATCAAACTATTGGTTAGAAAAGGAGATAGAAGACTTGGTGTCGATTTAAATTTTAAGCTGCGAATAAAATTAGATAAAATTAAACCACTGCAAACAAACATAAAGAAAGGACTGTCTTCTGTGTATAACTTTGTATTAAAATTAAGTTTAAATGACTCCATCCTTGGTTAAATATTTTTAAAATTGTTATGTATAATGTCAGAATAAACATTTATAATAGTATATAACATTGTTCTTTATTTATAAAGGCTGTGACGTTACCCAAAATAGCACTCGCACAGAGAGGTGCGCATGGGCAGCGAGCATGGGCAGGATGCGCACGCGCAGGGTGCGCATGGGCAGGGTGTGCATGCGCAGGGGTGCTCATGGGCTGGGATGTGTCTGGGCGTACACGAGGAAGCGGATGTTAACAGTCGCCAAGCATCCAATTCTTTATTTGGATGGTATCAGTACTTGCCTGCGTATGTATCCGGAGTAAAAATACGATTTGTACACGTAACTTATTAAAATTAGTTTATCGAGGAAAGATGACAAAGGTACATCATTCCTAATAGTACAACAATCTATGCATGGGGATTATAAGATAGTTGTTTATATGTATGGATTTTGTAAATCTATTGTATATATTAGTTTTAAGATTCCATAATTTTAAGTTCTTCTCCCACCTTCAAATCCTTCCGGCTTTTCTATCCTGTATGACAGTATACGGTATTCGGGACATGTTTTAGATTTCTAGAAACGGTTGGTTAAAGCATATGTCTTGGTTAAGCGAAAAAAGGTTTAAAGATGGAGTTAATGTAGTTAAATAAAATGATTGATCTTAAAAAGGCATAACTTTTATGGGTGTGGTCCTATTTAAAATTTATTTGCAGATTTGGGGTCCCTAGAAAAATTTAACATTAGTTGATACCTGGCAAAATATATTTATCTTAAAAGAGTGACTGCCACAGCGTATAATAAATACAATATAACACTTGTCAACAAAAAGTTGTAGGAAAATTAAAGACGTATTTAATGGGGGTCCAGTATTAGAATTTGTTGGTAATGTTAAGTCCTACTGTATTGGCGAGAAGATACGATTAAAAAGATTAAGAGGTCTGAAATTAAGTAAAACCGAGGGTCTTACAACTATAACGAGCATACCTCAAAGGGGTGCATGCAGCAGCAGTGCGTGGAGAATAAGAATTCTCTCTAATAAGAAATTAAAGTTTCCATGTACGCAGCACCAGTCATTGGGAAATGGTCGAAATGTGGAACCAATAAAGGCGATTATTAATTATGGTAGAAATAATAATTTCGTGGACTAAATAAAATAGTTTAGACTGGTTAATGTATATGGTTACATATTCTCGTACATATAAACATCTGTCCGTTAATGGCGATACCGGTAGTTTTTGTTTAACAAATAGTAGGAAACATACGTCAGGTGTTAGTGTGCGGAAGCCCATAGGATCGTTGGATTCAAAAAGAACGGTGCGGATGTATGGTGGTTCGTTAGAATAATCGAAAGTGGTTAATTGATCGTATTAGATGTTTAAATAAGCGAAAGTGTAAAAGGCCTACATAAACAAAATTTAATTAACGACAAAAAGTGCGATGTGCTACACTTATAAAAGAAAGTATGGAATGGTGCTTTGCATCGGTCCTAACAATAAAAGGAGAGTAACTTTTTCTTACAAGAATAGCAGTAGCGCAGAAGCGGTATGCATGTATTATACAGTTGCATGCAAAATATGTTAGTTTGCGTGCATGGTCTGTTTGTGTTTAAGTGCACGCGATCCGTATAACATGGAAGACGTTTCCGATGTTTTACTAACGGCATTCGCACCATCGACGAAGCGAACCAGGTGCATGCATTGGCGCTAAATGTATTGGACGAGCAGCGAGGATTATGACGTCATTTAGTTCCCCGCTGAATCCTCAACTTCGTTCGGGTGTCTTCGGAAACCTTCGGTTTGCATTCTATAGGGTACATAAAGCAGTGCGCAAGAGTAAACTCTTTAGTTATAAGTTAGTTCGCTTACAAGTCAAGTCTTATAGTGCGGATTTTGTTTTGTACTAAAATGGTACCTGCAAACGTTTTTAAATGCAACTCTTGTCACGTCTTCTATACCTGGAAAATGCTCTCAAACGGCACCAGAACAAATGTCGTGGTGTAACATCGTCCACGGTTAAGCTTATACATCCGTCTGCAGCAAAGTACTTAAACTGTGGGTCTTGCGGTATCGCTTTTACGAGAATGGGACAACTTACAGCGACACAAGGAAAAACAGCACGGTATGTCATTAAGCCGTAAACGTTCAGCTCCGCCAGCTGTTAAAGGGTCTTGTACGAAACAACCACGAATTATGTGTAAAGTATGCGATTTCGAAATGGAAAAGACTACGTATGCCGCACATTTAGAGCAACAGACATAAAATGCATCAGTTACCGCTACTAGCGACGATGGTGTAGAAATGGTTAGCACAGCGTTTAACAACCGTATGGCTAGCTATCGCATAAAGAACGCCAGTGTCGACGATGGAGTGCCGAGTTTCTTTGGAAGCAGAAAGAGCGATTTATTCGATTAATTAATGAAAAAGAATACAACATACAGCAGTAAAAGTCTATTGCGAACTCTACGGCGTTTACACCAAAATGGGGAAGAGACTACCGATGTGAAATCCTTTAACACAAAAATGTGGTTATAACGTCTTCTAGTAATCTGGAAAATATGTACGAGGTCTTAAGCGAAACCATAAGAACAAAATCAGAGGAATTTGAAACATGCGGGTCCGGTTGGTCTTTGGAAAAAGTGCTCTATTTAGAAATAAATATTAATAAAGTTTACGAGAAGCTCGAACGTGTACAAATTAAATTTTAATCTATAATTAACCACGGTCGTAAAATGGGAAATTAATGGTTAATTTTAATACTGCTAAGCATATACTTTCGCTCGGTGATTCATTTAGAAAATATTCAAGCCCACCATTTCCTAAAATATGACGTAGAAGTTATTTAAAATTAAATTGCTTTATTAGTAAGTATCCTGTAGACAACAAGTTGGTATTTCAGTAATGGTTTAAAGTGTTTTTGGTTATAGTAGCACTGCATCTTTCATAGCACGACTTGCACACAATTTGTGTGCGTGTGCTATCACCCTTTGGATTTTTAATATGCACGCGATCCGTATAACATGGAAGACGTTTTCCGGTGTTTCTACTAACTGCATTCGCACCATCGACGATGCGAACCGGGTGCATGCATTGACGCTAAATGTATTGGGCGAGCAGCAAGGATTATGACGTCATTTAGTTCCCCGATGAATCCTCAACTTCGTTCGGATGTCTTCGGAAACCTTCGGTTTGCATTCTATAGGGTACATAAAGCAGGTGCGCAAGAGTAAACTCTTTAGTTATAAGTTAGTTCGCTTACAAGTCAAGTGCTATAGTGCGGATTTTGTTTTGTACTAAAATGGTATTGCAAACGTTTTTAAATGCGAGCTGTGTCACGTCTACTTTACCAGGAGGATGCTCTCAAACGGCACCAGAACAAATGTTGTGGTGCAACATCGTCCGCTGTTGCTTTATACATCCGTCTGCAGCAAAGTACTTAAACTGTGGGACTTGCGATTTCGCTTTACGAGAATGGGCAACTTACAGCGACACAAGGAAAACAGCACGGCATGTCATTAAGCCGTAAACGTTCAGCTCCGCCAGCTGTTAAAGGGTCTTGCACGAAACAACCACGAATTATGTGTAAAGTATGCGATTTCGAAATGGAAAACTACGTATGCCGCACATTTAAGGAGCAACAGACATAAAATGCATCAGTTACCGCTACTAGCGACGATGGTGTAGAAATGGTTAGTACAGCGTTTAACAACCGTATGGCTAGCTATCGCATAAAGAACGCCAGTGTCGACGATGGAGTGCCCGAGTTTCTTTGGAAGCAGAAAGAGCGATTTATTCGATTAATTAATGAAAAAAGAATACAACATACAGCAATAAAAGTCTACTGCGAACTCTACGGCGTTTACACCAAAATGGGGGAAGAGAAGTCCGATGTGAAATCCTTTAACACAAAAAATGTGGTTATAACGTCTTCTAGTAATCTGGAAAATATGTACGAGGTCTTAAGCAAAACCATAAGAACAAAATCAGAGGAATTTGAAACATGCGGGTCCGGTTGGTCTTTGGAAAAGGTGCTCTATTTAGAAATAAATATTAATAAGTACAAGCCGATATGAGAAGTTCTAGGTTAAGAATAAAAAATTGTGAATATGTATTTAGAAATGTGGTTTACAAAATTTAAACTGTATTAGTAAAAATTGTCTGTAATAAAAAGTTTTAAGAATAGTTTTTAGATTTTCTTTTAGGTATGAGCCGCAGGAAATTTATAATTTAGAGGTGTGTGTAAAATGGTAAGGGGTGGCCCTATTTTAAATCTGTTTGCAGATTCGGATTGTGCATAAAATTCTAGACTAACAAGATGTGTTACATGTAGAAAATTTATAAGAACGCTCAAAAGTCGCTACAGGTAAGAAATCTTAAAATGGGGGTAGCTCTCTGGGGATGGATCTAAAAATTCCTAGAAATTCGGGTAGCTGAGAAAATTCTAATATTAATTGATACCAAACAAGATAGGTTTATCTCGTGGGTGGAAATGTGGAGAAAGATTTATCTCGCGGGTGGAAAGAATGCGGGCGTGACGTAATCAAAATGGTGGGGAAAAAATTCCACAAGGAGTTCCACAGGGAAGGAGCAGGAGGAGATTCATCTCCCTCATTTGCATCTTATGGGAATTTACATGTAAATTTGGTCCAGATGTGGGTGCAAATGAGGGTCTGATTTCCCTGATAATGTACTACTCATGTGACTTAAAGCGTAGATCATCGTCAAGTATTAAACAGAAATTTCTTGAAGAACTAACTAATGGAAGAGGTATTGTTAATTATGACTTTTATCTTATCCTTAACACAATCTCTAATTTTCTCTGTGATCCGAAACAATATCAGCATCAATATTACTGCTAAGGCATTTAGAATGCTAGGTTTTATTCGGCGACATTGTGAAAATATTAACGATGTAAAAGTGATACAAATAATTTACAACAGCTTAGTGCGAAGTATTTTGGAATACAATAGTGTTATCTGGTCTCCCTCGTATGAATGTCATAAATATCATTTAGAAAGGGTACAAAATACGTTTGTAAAATTTCTTTTATATAAGCTGCATGTTCCTTATGAACATGTACCCTATAGTGTTAGGCTCCAACTCACTGGTATCAGAAGCCTAGAAATGAGAAGACAAAAAGCAATGCTATTCTTCTTACACAAGTTATTAAACAATTTTATTGACTGTGAATACCTGCTGTCTAAGATATGGCTCAGAGTGCCAAGTCGCTTAACACGTTCTGCCCAAACTTTTTATGTACAGTGTCATCGCACCAATTATGGTTGTACTGCTATTACTGAAAAACTTGCCATTAATTTTAACAAAGCACAAAAAAAACTGTCTAATAGTAACATATTTGGTGTTTCATTCGATACCTATAAAAAACGGGTCAATGAACAACTGTTAAATGATGTAGACAGTCTATACTGACTGATGGTTGATATTTTTCTGTATACTTGTTAGAATAGTACTTATTTAGAAACTATTTTATACTATTTTATTATGATTGTATGATTAGTGTGTTGTTCTTCGGTATATACCATTTGGGTTGTCCTGTAGAGTATTAATAATAAATAAATAAATAAATAGTACATGCACGAACAAATAATTCATCACTTGATAAATATATGGAATCAATAAAGAGTACTGCTGTTATTTACTATGCGCGTAGGTTCGTTTATTACTTGGATGAATCCATAAGAATCAATGCAGTGTGTGATAATATTACTTAAATTGAAAAGATTCACATTGACATCACCTAAACATATTATATTATTCATCATTGGTGCTAAATAAGATAATATATTATCTAGTTCATCAACACAACTAAGCGGATTAGAGTTTGGTGATCTGTATACTGTGCCTAAAGTAAAAGTTTTGCGATTTAATTTAAACATTATCCAAAATATGTTCAAGTATACGAGTCAATTGCAAACCAAACAAAATAACCTGACATTTAAGTTCCTTCCTTATGTACACACCAACCCCACCCCCTGGACCTTTCCTTGTGGTAGCCAACATACTTGGCCGATTTAAAGTGTCACGTTAGTGGTATTGATGTAATGATTGTATCCTTTTTTAACTTTTGAAAGCAAACAAGTTTTCTGTAAACGAGTCGATATAAATTTATTGCACAAATAATAATGACAATGAAACTTAAATCTAAATTTCTTGTATAAAAACTCTAGCAGGCCATGAATGGTTAAACGTCAATCGCTAAACATTAATAATTTGTTAACATAAATATTGCACAATAAATAATGCAATTTGGTGACCGTTACCATACACTTGTGTATTGTGTTGGTCTCGTGCTAACAAAACCAACTAAAATTACCGTGTAGGTAATACTGGTTATTCTGATCAGTATCACAGCCACTGCTATCACTATTTGTATCACCCACTTTGATAATTAAAAGTTCGACAACATCAAACTGCTGTACTATAGCCCACCATCATACATTTTTCTGCATGTGTGATACATTTTTGCCAATATGACCCATCTATTCTTTGCAAAGATTCTTGCCATATCAAGTTGACATTTGTGTCATTATAAAGTTGGTTAAGCCGTCCAACATTTTTATTGTAATATTTTTTACAGTTCGCCCATACCAACTCTATAGGATTAAACTCGCAGTGATACGGAGGTAGCCACAAAACTTTGTGTTCGTACATTTCTGCTAGGGTATCTATTTCATAAATTTTTGGTTGTGGATGTTTTTTAATTAATGATAATAGTTCCCTTTTTAACGTGTGACTGCCGCAACTAACATTGTGTTTAATCAAGTAATCAATGATATTTAGCATTGTCTAGAATAATTACACTGGGTTTGCTTAAATTAGGAATTAAACGTTCTTCAAACCATTTTGTAAATAATGCTGCATTCATGTCTCCATGGTAGTCAGCACTTGGAGATTTTGTAGAATGCAAAAGTGCTGCATTGGGGCTGAATCCAGTTTTGTTTCCTGCATGTACGACTATGAACCTGTAATAAAAAATATTTCTATTAAATGTAATTTTAACTTTAAAAAACTAACCGTTTTCCTTCTCCAGGAGGTTTTCTCTTTACACTGAGCTTGGAACCATTATGCAAACTCTTCTTAACAGAACCTCGACTAAAAATCCACGTCTCATCCAAGAAAACAGGATCATAAAGTTACAATTGTTTGTACATTTCATACGCTCTTAAAAACTTCACTCGTGCAGCAGCAATATGTTCCTGTTCAAGCACAGCCCTTCTACCATCGTCCAATTTAAAAGAAAAACCAATTGTTGATAGACGTCTCGTCAGACTCGACTGGCTGAAGTTAAAAATTTGAGCGGTTACAATTTCTTGTCGTAAAGATTTAACAGTTACATGGAGCCCTAAAAGCATAATACTAAAAAACACTAAATAAAATTGTTATGAAAACTATATTACATTTGGAATACATTTTGTAAATTTTTCGTTTAACTGCATCTATTACAAAACCATCTACATCAGATGATTTAGACTTGTTGAATTTTCGGTGCTTGCTCGGTGACTCAGGAACTTTATTTTCTTTTCGGACTTCTAAAACTCTCTTTTTTTTAATGGAACGAAAAGAACTCAGTCCTATCCCACAAGCCTCAGATGTTCACTAACAATAAGCAACAGTTAAAACACAACATATCACTTGAAAATTTGATTATACCTGCAATACTGACTCAAATGAGGCCAAGGTTCCATGATTATCACGTTCTCTTTCAAAAAATGTTAGAACATTCATCACCAACAACTGAGCTTAAAAGTTCAAATGTTTGTTACGAAGCGTGTTCATTTTGATAAGTGGTGACCAAACACTATTCAATATGTAGAAGGTTCTTAGTTTAAAAAATACTGTTTGTTGTATATCAGAATTATCTTTAAAAGAAAAGAAGAAAATCGCAAGTGAAATAACAAACCACAAATTCTAACCTAACCTTAAAAATGTTTGACAATGAATTACAAACGGAAATATTTTATGGACATACGTTCAGAGTGGTTGCACTGAATTATACAGTCGACGAATATTTTTCTAGCTATCCTTTTTAGTTGGGGAAGCGCGAGGTAATAGAGTAGCATAACAATATTGTGGCTGTGTTTTATTCAAATGCGCAACGATGAGTCTTGCTTGACTTTATTTGATTTCAACTATATCTAACGCTTTGCTTGCTGTTCAACAACTTCGAAATTGCCGAAGGTCATTTACGATGAATAGTTACAGAAATGGAGAAAAACCAGCATCGTACCGTATCCTAGCAACCGTTATTTGCCTAACTTGGAAACGAACCACTAAACTACTAAAATTAAAATAAAGTAGTTCCTTCTATCATGCGAAAGTCATACCACAAAGGCGGCTATTTTAAAATTAGTTCGTGTTATGAAAATAGAGGGATGCTATCGCGCCCTTAATGCGGTTGTTAGATAGTCCTTTAAAGTAAAGTCACCATGCAGTATTCGTTGTTGAATCTATCCAGATGCCGCTCTGAATGTTTTTCATCCGTAATCATTTGTGTGTTAAAATTTTTTTGATCTTGAACTATTTCAAGGTTAAAATTGTAAAAGGATGTTGTAAGCTAATACAGACGTTTTTTATTTCATGATCACCCCTAAGCGAGATAATCAATCTTTAGTATTCCGTTATAATAACCATTCGGAAAGGCAAGCATATGCTTTATGTAATAAGTAGTATTAGTATTGCGTTAAAAAGTTAGTAACTGTGGTAGTCTACGTTAAAACAAAACCGCTAGCCCATTAAGAATGAATTTTTGATAGTGAACATTTGAAGAAAATCCCAGGTTAATTTTGGAAGCAGTAAAAACAACAATTCTAACGGGTAAACATTATACAACTAGCATGATTTTATTCTATTTGACCCCAATGTATAATATAAGCAGTTGGATAAAAATAACATGTGCAAAAACTCTTAATGTCCTTGGCAATACATGTAATTCATTATAATGAAATTCCCAAGATTCTTGTTTATTTTTGCTTTGAACTAAATGATTGTCAATAAAATTGTATAATAAAGAAAATTAAAATCTATTTTATGCTCTGATATTAATAAAGTAATTTGCAAGAGGTGTTGTTATTCACATTAGCTGATATATTCAATAGTGACATCACAGACCGAAAGGATTTCTTGTAAACCTCTTGATTGAAGTAATTTACAGACAAAAAACTTGATGTCTTGTACTTCACAAATGCTATTATTATTTTAATTTTGTAATATGTGTATTGTATGATTGTACTCAAATTTGGCATGCATCCTATTTCACTATTAATTGCACGGTTTTTCCTTAGAATTATATACTGTAAATGCCCAGAGAACCATTACTCATATATAATTTTTGCAATTTTCTGTCAATTTAATTTGGTTTTTGTCTACAGCTAGTATTTCACTATTTGTGCATATAAAAAATTTGATATATTAACCTTCTTAAAAAACTTAAAAGTTTTTTTTTCATTTTTGGCAACCTGCACTTGTGCTGTAGATCTGATTAAGATAAAACATAAATGTGTCTATTTCTGACATCCGTTGCACAATATTCTGACATAGTTCACATTTATGACACTTCAATATATTAAATTTCATCATCATTAGGTCTTCAGTTCCTCATTGTTTCCTATTCTGAACTAACCTACACATTTTCCTGAGATTTGCACAGTCTGCTTTTATCACTATCTGATCTAGGCCTACATTTACTTCCATTTGCCTCTCTCTGCTTGTAATATATCCTATACTATTTCCTAAAAATGCCTTAGAACGTATTCTGCCTTTCTATTTTTCCAATTTTTTCCCTCAGATATTTTTGTTCCCCTACTATTTCTATAACCTATTTGTTATTAACTTTGTCTGTCCATGCTATCATCCTCATACATCTGCAGCACAACATTCCAAAAGGCTGCTACCGTTTTTCTGTCTGCTTTTCCTACTGCCCGTATTTCAATGGCTAACTGTGCTGTGATTTACATATATGTTTTCAACAATTTTCTTGTTGTTTCCATGTTTGTTGTCTTTGATCATAGACGTGTTCTTTCTTGTTAGATGCAGTTCGGTCCCCTTCGATTGTTTTATAATTATATACCCTATTTCTCCAACATTCAGTGGTTGCGATTCTTACTTTGAACTTTTCGATTGCATCCTCCGAAGTAGTCCCCTCCCGGAGATCCGATTGGGGGGACTATTTTAACTCCGGTTTCTTTTACCCCAGAGAATGCCATCATGTTGATTACAATTTAAGTACGTTGTGTTCTTGAGGGGTAATGTAGTGGTTCCCTGTTACCTTCCACATCGGGGAGTGTGTCTTAGACTGCCATACCCACCTCCATGGTCTCTGACAATCTAAGTACCGAAAGAGCCGCTGCCCTCTTTCAGGGACCTGTCTTAATCTGGTTCCTTACTAAAGACCCTACTACTTTAGCTGCACCTGTAGTGTAGCTCTTTAGTTCATTAGAACACGCAAGCCTTTTCACTTGTTCTGGTAATCTAGTACTTTGGCAAGGTGCAGGTGCATTCGAAATGGCTATTAAATTTATACACACCAAAATTTATTCCATTTATGAAAGTCCATGTTATTTTTCAATAACAATAAAGAAGAGTTCAACAAAAATAAGTGTGGTTATGAACTTAATGTGGATTTAACAAAAAAATTGTTATTACTGTTTAGGAAATCAGATAAGTGAATAGATTATTTCCTAAACAACAAAACAAACTAAACATAAAAGCTTTACAACTAGATAGATAATAGAAACACCTTTTACAAATATAATTCCAATTGGTGTAGTTAGTATAAATAAAAAAATAATTTTTTAAAATAACTTGATATAATTTAATACAATAATATGATAACGCACCAGTCATTCGAACGGTCACGACTACTGTAACGTATTTTTTTTCTTGTTACGCTTCGTTCTTTAGTATAGAATAAAACAGCAATAATATAAAATAAATAATTTATAAATTTCCGTTCAGTAAAATTAATACATAAAATTAATAATAGAATATAGACTCCTTTACCTTTGTGGTCTAAGATTAGTTGCTAAGCTTCGTCGAGTTGTCAATTTCGTCACTTCTTTATCAGCGTTCGAACGGGTAAGCTGCTCGGCAGGATAGTGAAGTCAAAATGGTCGTGTCTAGGCACGTGGCCTGTAACACAGTCCGAAAGAGAAGAATTGATTGATTCTTGGTGTCTGGAGGTCGAACCTAGCAGCTGTAGCGTGACGATGTTTTTCTATAAGTCCCATTTAGAGCGGTTCAGTTGATCCCTGCAGGCCTAAGGAGATGGAAGCCCCTTTCATCATTAATACATGCAATATCCTATATGACTACATCTTATGTAATATCGGATATGATAAAATTTTATACAATATCATAAAAGGCAATTTCATATATGTTTCGTACAATTCAACTTCGCAAATAAATAATATCGAATAAGCAAATCTTGGGTCTAGAAATTTTGTTGGAGTATTAAATTAAATCAAGCAGAAGTTAGTTTCGTTTGTATTCAGAAGAGCTTTGATAATCGATGGTTATGGAAATTTCCGACAGCTGAGGTCAAGGTCCTATTTCTTTCGTTCAGAGCAGTATTACAACACGTGAATGTTTCTTAGAATTAATCACTTTGAATGCTAATTAAGTTGCAATAAGAAAATAGAACATTCAAAATTTTGTAACGTAAAAGGCTTTTAAGGAAACAGCGAATTAAATAACAAATCTATTGTTTGTCAGAATGTTTGCACATGCACACAAAGTGTACATTTAAAAAGTTGTGAATGACATTTTATGTCAGATATAAAAAACATAGATTCAGTTGTCCTATTTAGACCTCACATGTCATCTTACGTTAATTTAAAATATGTTTAAATATTTTGATGTCATGAACTTTGATTATTAGTCTACATGTGGAATTCGCGTAATAACTGTTAAGTAAAAGTAACCTTAGGTAAATTCATGCTATTTTATCAGCACTTAAGTAATTAAATTTCACTGTGAAGGTCGAAGAAGTACTTCTATGACTTGAAGAAAATATGTAATATGAATAATTAAGAAAATTCAAATCCTTACATTTAAATTTTGTAGAAAGATCCATTCAGAGATCTTTATATTATTGAATACAATTTTTTAGTAGTATATTTCTGTTCCATAAAAAATTATTAATTGAAAATATAGAAATACGAAGTGAAAATATTACAGTAACATGAATCTAGAAATTTATTCAAATAGAATCTATTTTGTTTTTAAATGACTTTTTATTATTTAAAAATTCAAGTAAAAATTACAAGTCATCCCTGATCAGAAATTGTGTGTAATGAAAACAAATTCCCTGGGTGTATATTTTAGAAGCCTAAATTCTATTATTTTATTTTTGGCAAATATTTTTGAGGACACAAATGGTGTCCATGTTGTACCTTTGTTTGTTCACAGGTCAAGCCGAAACATCTGTATGACATCTGGTGTTTGAGGTCTTGGTAAGTGTGTTTAAAAGAGTGAAATTCAGGTTCTATGGCTATGTTGGTGATGTTGACATAAGGTTTCCGCATTCCCCTAATTCAAGCACAGTTAAATTTTGTTGGTTATAGTATTGAAAAATACGGTGACGCTCATTAAATATATTTTTGGTCTTTTGACAACCCATGACCCAAGCTCATGATCTACCCAGAGCTAACACTCGACTAGCCGTTTATGTCTTAAGTTATTTTCTTTTTCTCAAGCCATTTTCCATTCAACTTTACCTTGGGCTTACCTTAATAATAAGAAATTCTCGACCTTGTGATATCAGGTTAGGGTTTAGGAAATTTAAAGGTGTAATTTATTAGCTGATAGTCAGGAGGATAAATAAAAATAATAAAAAAACAAGTAAGAAAAATTTTTTTATTACGCTACATAGCAATGTAATAAATATGTTCAACATGTGAGATTGAAAATTATAGCAGGACGTCATGAAATAAACAAAACCACGCACCTACTTCGAAAAAATAGATTAAAGTAGAAACCGCAGTAAGGGGTAATAAAGTTAAAAACTACAAAAGTTTTGTTTCCGAGAATTTTTTAAAACTACGCAGTGGAAAATTTTCAGCAGATTATACGTTGTAATGTAAACGTACATGAAAACCATACAAAACTTTGGTTCTTATGAAAGTCCAGTCATTAGCTTATCTTTGTCGTCTGAGAGATCGCCAAGATTGCATTTATCACGTTATGTACGGCGTTGGACCCATCAATATGCGTCAGAGAATTTTAACCTCTCCTGGAGGGAATAGACACTTTTATGAGAAGCAAATATATCGAAGAAAAGGTTCGACTACCGAGTTTCCTTGAGTGTTTACGTGTGTTGTAGTGCTTTAACTTATCGACAAGTAAATCTCCTTTTTCGTAACTAGCCTATCGTCCCACACATATCGTATTGACACCTCGTCACGGAGGGCTATAGCTAGCCATAATACCTTAGCGACCCAATTGGTCGTCCCGGGGATTTATCCCCGAGTAAACTTGAGGCTATATATGCATTAAACACTATTTTACCGAGCTCCAATTACGATGGTTTTAAGGTATTTCGATTTGGCGCCCAACAGTATGAGGATCTTGTTGTGTATCTGACGTGTTTCTAAAAGGAAGAGTTTGCTTTTACAGACGTGGTACAACGTATATTTATCTAAGGTACTTTCAGCTTTGTGAATCGAATACCAGTCTGAAAAATATTAAAATGTTGAGTATTTAAATCTAAAATTCGTTAAAACCTTCAATTATCTCCCCTGGTCATATTTATAGAACTTACGTTTCTCGGGTTGGCAAGCTGTGAACACTGGATATTGAATATAGTTGACACGTCGTCCTTGTTGTGTAAATTTAACAATGGTTTGACTTAAAAAGCTGAAAAATGTTTTGCCTTGATGTGTTAAATAATATTTTAAATAATTTATTTGTTTAAAATATATATACATATTTAATAGTTTGTGGCATGCTAGTTTTTCTGTTCTCCTAAAACCACTTTAGGTCATCTGTTTCGCCCCTTTTGACGCCAATCCTTCTATTTAAAATATCTGTTGCGTTATAGTTTGTCTAATTAAGAACTAAATCTTTTAAAAAGTGAGAGGTCACTGACCCCAATTGATCTTAAACGTATTAATATGAAAATTCGCATATTTATAGAAACTTTCCTCATTACAAAATATTTCTAACTGATTTTCATGACCTGTTTACCTGAATTTTGTGTCTATAATCTTAAGTAAAATTACCTTCCCTTTTGGTGTATTTGATATATTAAGTTGGTTTAATGTTTCGCTTATGCAAGCACTTGCAATTTTTATTGAGTGACTTCCTAAAAATCTTTCGTTGTATTTTTAGTAGATACGTATCGCTTTTATATATATAATGACGTTTTGATTCAAGAATTTTTGTTTAAAAATGCAGAGAATATATTCGAATTTCTTTCCTATTGTTAAATTAACAAACCCTTAAAATTACTTTACAAACTGAAAATAAAATCAAATTATTTATTTGGCATAGTTAGCAGTTCTAATAATATTTTATGTAAATTATACCATCTGATACCTTCATTGACTCAGGGATTAAATGATTTTAAGTGTAAATTCAATGTTAATGATTAACATGAATTATTACCTGCTATTTTACGTTAATTATGTAAATATGTCCTTCCTCCATGGAAACAAAAATTCCTGAAACGTTATCTAATTAGCGAACTCTCCTATATCTAATCTACAAGTTTTTCAAACTTTGTTATGCTATATGTAGTTTTCTGATTTTAAAACATAAACCTCTCATACCTAATGAAATAATTTTTTTCTGTAGTGGCATTACCATTAAGTAAACCCAATTTTTCTTTTAAATTTTTATCTTCTATTTAGTTATTTTTCCACAACCTAATAAAGTTATTATCGTGGTTGACATGTATTTCGTCTCAACAACCAAACGAATCTTTACGACTTGTCCAAGATTGTCCAGGGCTGATGATTTACTCTTTGGATGAACATAGCAAGCGCAAGTTATGCCTCTGTAGTAAAAAGTCAGTTTTCACTGTAGCGAACACAAGAAATTTGTATTCAATATGTTCCCTTACACATATATCCCAATCATTTCTTTATAATTTCCGTTATGAATAATTTTTATAATTTCAGTTATAATTCGTTTTTTATAATTTCATTTATCAATAGTTTTATATTATAGGAATATTAATAGATTTTTTTGTTTTCCCTGAATGTGTTGATGAGAAGCTACCGCCTTGTCGTTTCAAATATTATTTCGTATGTTAATACTGTATCGAAATTTCCTATTTTTATCTTTAATTAACCGTCTATCTTGCAACTAATGCCGTACCCATGGCAATTATGTCTTTGAAATTATCGTTTGGGTATATTTAAGTTGTTTAGCTTACTTTTGTTTGATTTTTTTATTACAGCGGATGTGCTCGGCAGGAAGATGATTATCTGGTCTCATTTGGAACCTAGTTATTTTTCAGTATCTACGTGGTGATATAAGTTTTACCTTATTGTTATCGCAGGTGGTCCTTTAGACCAATCTGTTTTAACAGGGACATTTTATACTTTCTACTTCTTCTCTAGGATCCTTTTTCTAAAACTTAACTTTTTATCCCTATATCTTCGTTTTAAAGCTTAACATATAGTAAACCTGTCTTAAGTTTCGAGGCAACCGTCCATCACACAAGAGTGGTGTTCCCCGACTCCAGGCAACTGAAACACTTTGGCTGGTTGAGTAGTGCTTTGCTATCTACCCTTTTTTCTATCGTTATTGCTCAATGCGTGTTTTTTCTTATCTCTTCTACATGAGTTGCTATATAGTTCCAAACCTCACACATATTCTTTTATTTATTCTTCATTATTCTTTCTTTTATTTTCGTAGTCACTGCATAGTTAAAGGGTTGTTATTTCACTACATTGGACCATGGGGATGGAGAACTTCCGTTTAGCTATGTATCGCCACAGTCTTTTGCTGATGTACGTTGGCAGTAAAACGTTGTTATTGATTTGGCTGTGCCAATCCTCTTATTCGACGCCGTGATGCAGGAATTGCATTCCCCTTTCGAACTTGTTCCTCGTGCTTTTCATGTGAAGAATACCACTTTACGGAGCTTTCCATTTAGGAGGACATGTATCAAATACCCCATGTTAAGTTCCTACGGGATCTATCGAACTTGCTTTTTGTTATTACATATACAGGAGGGGCGGTGTGCCTCAAGAATAAGGACTCTGTACTAAAAGTAGGTTTTACTTTCTTTTTAAAAATATTTTTGTCGTAATATTTTGTCTTATCTTAATTTTTAGGTTAAATCATAAATGTCTTTAAAGTTGTTTTAAGGATTTTATTTTACCTGATTAATGTGACCACCACTGGTTAATTATATTCTTTCCGGAATTGTTTCAGAGATCTTATGATACTTTAAATAACACTCCAATTTCTAAATTGTTAGATACTATCTTTACCTTGCCTCTACCGTTAAGTAAATAAATTACCTATATATTTTCCATAATGAAATGCCTTAAGAAATTATTTTATCGATTTATTGTTCCAAACCCTTGGTATTTATGACAAAATGTAGGATTTATAATTGCGATGTGGAAAAGCGAACTTACACCATAGCGTTGTATTCGATAAGGTAAGGTTAAGAAATTATGTGTCGTAAATGCAGTAGCACTCGCTAATCTATGAACTGAACGTTTTCGCTGCTGCTTCGTATTCTGCTTTATTCTGTCAAAGCCAGCAAAAATTTGTTTAACTTTAGAGAATGTCTTTAAAGAGATGTATGTAAATTTGTACGAATTCATCTTAAACGTGAAAATAACTCCAGTGTTTAGATTTTTAGTGAAGTTAAGTGTTAGTAATACGTTTGTGAACCTCGTGCTTCCGACGAAAATTGTACGGTCAATGCTGCGGCAAACAAGATCTGTGCGCGCTGAGTTTGAGTATGCTTTAAAATCGAGTTACCGCTCATTTCCGCTTCCTGGTATCGCAATTATTGCTACGGTTAAAAGTACCAGATGGCGCTTGTAATGTAATGTAATTTAAGTTTTTCATGAATGTGTAAACTCTTGCACAGAAACTTTTTTATTTGTTTTTTAATTTTAATGCGATTGTTACGCTTTATTTTGAAAAGCTTTAACGCTTATTGATTAATTAGGTTCCGGAGATTTTTAGAACCTCGCACTGGGAAATTCCCCGCTGATTAATGTTGTAACTTAAACCTACGTGGAAACTGCACAAAGTTTTGGTTATCAGGAAAGTCCAGTCATTGGCTTATTTTCGGGATTGCATTTCTCACGCCTTGTACGGCGTCACAAAACTTTAATTTCTCCTGACATTTTCGTGGGACTCAACTACCGACATTCCTAGAGTGTTGGCGTGTGCTTTAATGTTTCTACTTATCGACATATGATTCCTCCCGTACGTACCTATCCTATCGTTCCACGCATATTGTATTGGCGCTTCGTCACAGAGGGAGACAGCCAGGCAAACATTGGGACAACAGGCTGCTACCACAAAATCTTTACGAACCGTGGAGGCTGCTGCATCAGGAGCAAGTTACTGTGGGTAAGTGTTAGCCATTATAACAGCAACCCATTTGGTCTCTCCCGGAGAGTTTATCCCCCAAGTAAATTTGAGGTTATATATGCGTTAAACACTATTTTACCGAGCTCTAAATGCGATGGTGTTAAGGTATTTCAATTGTAGTTATTCGAAGAAATAATAAAGCGAAAGCGACGGCGTCGTTGAAATGGTATGAGAACAAGTTAATGGTTAAGATTGAAAACTTTAAGTTCGGGAAGTAGCTGAAAAGGTTTGAAAACGTAAAGAAATGTAGTAATATGCGCAAGGCGAATAGTAAAGTGGTGCGGGTTGAGGTGGAAATGGAGTGTTGAACGAAATTAGTTTCAAAAGGTTACATGGTTTTCTACAAAAGAAAAAAAAATTAACGGTACGCGAGGGTTGTAGATCGCTTGCAGATTTTTACAAAGACATTAACAATGCATCGTATTTTGCAAACTCTTGTATATACCGCGATGAAGGGCTACCTTTGGGTATAGTTAAAATAAGATTTAAGATTTTAGGATTTTAATGGTGTTTTCTCCTTTCAAATTCAAGTTGGAAATCCAACTTGCACAACATCTAATATTCTTTGCAAGTGGCTAGGATTAAGTTTACTAGCACCACTTACACTTGTTGCTAAAGATCTTATGCAACATTTGTGGATGTAGGGATTATACTGCAACAAAGGTTGCCATCCATTTCAACCTTGAAAATATCTCTCTGTTTACCCTGCACTAAGTCATATACCCGTGAAGCTCATGGTTGATTCTAGCGAGGTTGGATATGCGGCAGTTAAGATATCTTCGACCGCAACTAAAACTAACGTTGCACCCATAAACCGTATCTCAATTTCACGTCTGGACTTATCTGCCCCATCGAGTTGTCTAATTTTTTCGTTTTATTGTTGCATTGCCTTTCAAAGACTTATTTCAGTCTTGGAAAGATTTGCCTGGAGTGACCAAACTGTGGCTGTCAGCTGAATTCGTGCATCTCCCTTTCAATAGAAAACATTCATCGCTAATCGTGTTAGCCAGATTCAGAAAATCATCTTACCGAGTCAATGGTTCCACATAACATCTTTTGATAATCCTTTATACGTTTGATTTTACAATGCTCTACCCGGAGATACCCCATTAACCAGAAAGCGATTTTTTTACTTGGAAATTTTGAATTGCGTGACAGCACTCGCACACGAGGCCTATATTTTATTTCTCATCCGAGAGAGGGTGTATTTTTGTGAGAAATGCTTGCCGAACATTTTTCAAGCGACCCGTGTCGAGAATCGAACCCGAGACCTTGGTGTTAGTAGTCACACGCAAACCAATTAAACCATGGGTGCTGCTTTCTGATAATTCTACTGACCTAGCCAGAGGCTTTTTGCCGAAGGCGATGCTAGTATCTTTCCATTGGTGGGAGGGACTACGATTGCCTTGTTTGACGAAGGAATTATGGCCTACTCCGATTACTGTTCCAATTTCGGCTCTCGAGATTATCACTGAACAAAGAATATTGTCATATGGGTCTCAAACTATTGAAGTTGGGTTCAACAGAGTTGATAGTGTAATCGAAGGTTTCTCGTCTTTAAGAAAAATCCAAGGTATTTTGGTCTACGATTACAGGTTAATACGATCCACACAACAATGTTCTATATGACTCTCTATCGCTGACAAATTATGTAGTTTGCTCATGATTATTATTCGGCGGGTTTAAACTAGAACTATTATTAAAAATTGCTTGTATCAAAACTAGAGAGAGGTTGCCCAAAAATTTATGTAGAATATCGTCTTTTCTTGATACATGAGGCGTTTTACGTGTTGGTGGGCATTTGGTACGTTCTAAGTTTCTCTTCTGCAAAATATGCGGCATTATGGCCTCGCCGTCACCTATTAATGGAACACTCAATTTTATCCATTCATCGTAGAGCAAAATTACCTTAAGAAGAGTACAACGTCATTTGACTAGCTGTGCCCAAGAATTTTATCTGTGGTGTAGCATGATACAGTTTACATTGGTTACAATATCAGGCTGTATTCAGTATATCAAATAATGCTCATTCTACTCCCGCTGAATCACCCTCTATTTTTATTTAAGGTAATACATATCGAAAACATAAAGAATATTTAATACAGTATGAGTTTAATATTTGGTGAACAGCGTGTTGCAAGTATAAAAACAAATAGTAGTTGATTAAATTAATAATTAAACCATTTTTCCCTGATGTTTGTCTTCCTCTAGACTTGGAAGATCTGAGATGATTCGCATTAATAAAACAGCCCTATTAGTAAAAACTGTGAAGTTTTTTGAGTGGCAGTGATGAAACTAAAGTAAATAATATATCGCTGTTAAATAGAAACGCTTCCGCAATTAACATGTGAATTAGTTCGATGCATGTAATAAGCTTAGGTTGACAAGGACAAAGAACATTGTTTAGCTGCTAAATCTAAGTTTGTGTTGTTTGAAAATAAACGCCATGTTAGTAAGGAAAACGTATTTAAATTGAAGTCGCACTATAATATGTAGAATTTGTTTATATTATTGAAACAACACTTTATATACATTTACATAATTGCCGAATTTTCATAAAAGTACATTTCACACCATTACAATTGAACAAAACTTTTAGGCTGCGTTGTACGAAGCCAATTTGCTTCGTACAACGCAGGTTCAACGGAGGTTGAAAGTAGAACTTGGTTCAATGAGGAAAATGCGTTTTTTAGCATCTTTATTGAGTATGTTCTCCAAAATGAGTTATTCCATTCTGCAAATAATTAAAGTTAATTGGACATTTGAACTGCATTATTATACCAACCATTTGGTAATGTCTTAAGGATTTCAACGTCACTTTCTATTAGATCGCCACCGTGCAACTCCCGCCTGACTCATGTTCAATTTCAAAGTCTGGCGTACTGAAGTTCAAATAATCTGCAATTAATTAATAACATACTGTAGTTTATAATAAATATAGATACCATTTGTAGTATGTGACATTGAAGGTCGGTTAAAATGCACATCCGATTGCATTACTGCGTGCTTCGGTAAAAGAGTGGTACTTGTCTTCGTTCCTATAAATTAATCATTAGTTTTTATGTATTGCAGTATAGTATTTTTACGGTTTGTATCAACGAGTTGGTCGTCAGAACTGTTATAAGAACCATCATCATAACATTTTGATGCATTTCCAGTCATCTGGCTATCAATAATTTCAGATTTGTATGTCCGTGTTATCATCTACCACTTCTTTTGATAGACCTCCTCCCGTTTCATAAGAATAACGTTTTTCTTTTTTGACCGTTTCTTTAAGTTATCACATTTATTTTTTAAAACTTGTGCATTTCTGTAATGTGCCGATGAACTTTTATTAAAGTCAGCACACATTTTAACTCACGCTGCTTGTTTTGCTAAGATGGAACAAGCTTCAGTCTGCTTGCAATCTATTTCCTTAGCATATTTTTTCACGACCTGCATCAAAAGTGCTTGCTCCACTGGAATAAAATTTGGAGACTTTTCTACTTTCGTATTTCTTTTATTATTCATACTTGCACTTACAATATGCGAACTCTTAGGTTTTAATAATCTGTCATGTACCTACCTTCTTTGTGTAAAAACTGAGCGGTCTTCAGAACTAACAATCAATAACAAAGCAACAAAATTGACAAAGAATAATACAAAACAACAAAAATAACAATTAAGTAATACACGAATAACAACCAGAATACATTTGAAACAACTCTGAAGCAAACTTGAGAGCATAATGCAGCAAGCTTTTTTCAAGTATGAATTATAACTTTAATCCCTTAATAATCTAAACCACTGCAAACACAGACTCCTTCGTGTTAACAGTAACTTGCAAATTGTCCGTAACATCATCTAGAATACGTTCCGTTTCTAAGTTTCTTTCCACAGTTTTATTTACATGCAAACATACAGCATTCCACTCTGAAGTCGTAAGACTGTTGAATCTCTGTATTGCTTACTGCTTGCCGTCACTTATTTTTAATGTTAAATTTCTTGCCGCAACCCAATTTTTAACATTTGCTCTTATTTTTTCAATAGGGTTTAGTTCTGGATGGTATGGAGGTAACCTCAACACAAAATTACCATGTTCGTATAACAACACGCCCAAAGCAAATGTTTTATAGTGTGCTTTGTGCAGCTTGGGGCTGGACGCACACCGAAAGCAACACGACGCGACATTTTGTCTTGAAACAAAACTGTCTTGTTAGTTTATCGGTCGACCACGTCATTGTCTTGTTAGTAGCCGAGGGGCCACACATTGGCCGCGACGCGACGCGACACGACGTTGTCTTGAGACAAAATACTTGTTGCAAGGGGTCTGTCGATGTCTCTTCCAATTCCTGCTTCGAGGGAAAACGCTTGTAACATAGGCAACTGAGCATAAGATGACGTCATATCAAGTGTTTGTTATTTTCTTGTCCAATATTTGTATAGGTTTGTTATTATTATTGTTTGTGTAGTTGTTTCAATTAGTTATTACTATGGATGTAGAGGAGTTACAAGACCATTAATCGCAAGTAGATTTGGACAAATTGATTGTTTTAGTAGAATCACGGCCAGGTATTTACGATATAACATTAAAATCCCATAATTTTGTCACAAGGTATCGCAAATAATCGTCCATTGGACGCGACAAGACGCAACATTTGGTCTTGAGGTAAAACTGTCTCGAGCCAAAATGTTGCGTCGTATTGCATTTGGTGTGCGCCCAGCCTAATAATTTCATAAAGTTCTGCCTTTGTTTCTTGTGGGTCATGCACAATTCTACGAAGACTAAAGCATTCCACCATATCTTTTTTAAGAGAATTACTCGTTGGGTATTTTTCAATTGCTACGTTATGATACGATACATTATCGACCAGCAAAACACTATCCGCAAAAGTAAATTGGGAAGTAATTATGTCTAACTAATTTAAATAAATTTGCATAGTTCATGTCGTTATGATAATCACTTGACTTGGTTCCTACAAACCTAAAATAATATTGAGAATACATAAAGTTGTATTTTACATACCCGAGGTAAACATTAACAACGCATTAGGGAAAATTCCATTCTCATTGCCAACGTGCACCATCACCAATTCTCTGCCCTTGGATATAGATTTTTCAAACTTTTCTCGCTATTATCAGTTCATTCCTTAGGAACTGTGTGTGAACTGTAGATGTAGTCTTTTTTCACCTTTATATCTAATCAGCTGGTTATGATATACAATTCATTTGTAGCGAATATCTTGCAACTCCATCAATAAATTACGTTTATCAGTCGCTTTTTCAACCAGATAATTCAATTTAAAATCCAATAATATCTATATCTCTGTTGAAGTAACATACTGAAACCCCATGCTTAAAATGATCTCTAGTAACGTCGATACTCCACCCTCAAATTCTACTCCAAATTGTATAATTTTCTCCAGTATTCGATTCAACGTTGGTCGCATTTTATCATAATATAAAAATCATTAATTACTCGTCTGATGGTTTCCCTATCGCCTATACTGAGATCTGTTTTTGGAGATTGCCGTTTCCTTTTCTTCGACGATGTCGAAGAAAAAGACTGCTCCCTTTGTTTAGTTTGTTGCATAATGCGGTTATAGTAGCTTTTAGATATTTTAGTTGCCCTAAAACAATGGCGTGGAATAACAAGTCTTTTATTTTCTTGCTTTTATTTCATAAACTGCATCACATTAAAAACAGTCTCCTTGGCTTGCAAATGTAGGATCTACCATTTGGAAACGTATCTTGCTCTGTGATCTTGCATGTTATCTAAAAATAAAGGAATTAGTAAAACGCGGATAAAGTTTACCTAAAGTAAATACCTTGTTGTTGAAAGTTAAAATACTGTAGTTTGAAACAATAAAAACTTAATATTAAATACGTAATCAACAATTTATAATACTTAGTTCTGAAAATAACTGTTTTATAGAAAACTGCCAGATATAAACGATTATAAACACACTACTTGAAGATGTCAGATTGACAATTGTCAACAATTCAACATACACGTCGTTGTTTGTCAGTGCAATAGATGGAATGCGCACATGTATTATGTAGTGCGTTTATATTAGATCTGTGTGTAGTGCAGTTTTTCCCGTTTAAACATTGAATTGAATGCTGCCATAACTCTCAGAGGTTATAATACGCCAATGATATCAGGTAAGAATCAACATATCAACCCTTAAAAGCCGTAAACTTGTTGCACTGCGCATTGCTGACGTACTCCCCTTAAAAAAGTTTAGATATACGAACTACCATGCGGCTACTTCAACCACAACGTACCTGATTCAACAAAACTTGTGGATCATTCAATCAAACAGTTGATTTAATTTTATCTTTCTTCGTGAAGTACATGTTTCTACAATACGCCGGTTCCGATGACACTCTAGATGGGTGCCTTGCCTTCAGCTCCTGTAAATCAAACTAAACCTTTCAGTTATACGGGTGTCGATTTCGTGAGACCCCATTCAACTGAGTTTTTTTTTAGAGAAAATCAAAATTTCTTAAGTCGTATATGCATATTTGTGTGTTTTGTTTCGAAGACCATTGGGTTTGTTTCAGATTTAAATTCTAGCGCATTCTTTGTTGTCTTACGATGCTTTTTGTTCGTCGTAAACGCTGCTCTAATATATTCAGCGATTGTGGTAGGAATTTTGTAGGGATCAACTTTACATGTGATTTTCCAATGCTCCACCCGAAGGTCAGTAAGCGAGTTTTTTTTCCCTGGAAAATTTTGAATTTTTCCGAACTCTTGCTGTTTCAAGCAAGGTAGGGATTTTTAACGTGCGTGACAATACTCACACACGGGACCTCCATTTTACCTCTCATCCGAACGAGGGTGTATTTTTGTGAAAAATACTCGCCTAACATTTTTCAAGCGAACCGTGTCGAAATTCGAACCCGGGACCTTGGGCATAGTAGTCACACATATACCAGTAGGGATCAACAGCCAGCTTTTCTCTTATATGCAAAATAGTGCCGAACTAGAAAGTATTGCTTGGTGCGTTAATCCCCTAATGCCCACCGTTTTGGGGTTTTATGGGGAATTTGTCGTTAAAAATGCAAAACTCATCTTTTTCGTGTCATCAAGGAGCAGGTACTCCATGTCTGAGGAGCTTTATACAGTCCTTATCCAAACAGAAGCATTATTGAACTCCAAGCTCCTATGTACCTTAAGCCACGATTCGAATAACATACAGTATTTTTTACCCGGAAATTTCCTAACAATGCAACCGTTAACCACCGCTCCAAGCGACGTTCTGTCCGAAATTAAAATACTCTTACCTGATCGCTGGAGATTATTACAGCAAATGCACCAAAATCTTTGGTTGCGCTGCAATCTGAAGTTCATGAATATGCTTTGTCAGTTGTCAAAATGGCACACACAAGATGTCTAAGATACTAAAAACGCTTTAGCTTTAATCAAGGATGAGCGGCTACCCCCTTGCAATGAAAGTTCGGGTTTATCATCCATTTATATCCCGGTCGCCATAGTATTGCCCTGGTTGCAGATGTTCTAACCTATATTGACATTTTTCAACGACCGATGCTCAAACTGTGCCTTTGCCTCTATGCCAATAATTTCTATATCCTCTCCTTTTATTCCCCTATTTTTTTTAGTATGGGTCAGTTTCCTTGATCTTTTATTTTCCTAAATTTATTGAATTTGGTGTGCGGTATGTACCGTCGTGCAAAACGATATTCAACGTTTTCACGTGAATGTAAAGTGCCAAACCTTATTCGCAACTTTTAAGTGTTTTGTATGCACTTTGGCAACAGTACAGTACGGGTCAAAAGTGTACACCAATTAACTAGGTGAGTGAGATTCGAGAACTTAGCGACGGTAGGTGCGCTAAAACAGATACTTCTTCGGGCTTCAACAACAACAACGCCAAGTGCAATCTCACCGTGTTAAAAAGGTATTTATCCTCATTTAATGTAGTATAATTAAGAGTATTGATATGCAACAAAGACTCTCCTCGAAACCTCAAATTATCGAGGTGCTGATAGTTTGAAGCATCACATTATTTTTTTTAGAATAGGACCCGGCACGACAACCATTTGATTTACATCATCGGAACTTTTTGTTTATGTATTCAATTAAAGTGTTGTGTGTCAGAATTATATTCGGGACAGGGTTAGGGATCTTTTACTTTTCTTCACGTGATCCGTATTAAACAAGCAAATGTCTACCTTTAAAATAGATGCACAAAACAACATTAAATAGACAGAAATTAAATAATTTAAAGATTAACAATATTTAAGACTAATGGAAATTGAAACAAGTTATACTAAAGATCCATTAACTTAATTTACAATAACATATATAAATAAGTACGAGGCTTGTTCATTTGAAACCCATATTTGATCAAGTTAGCCTTGGAAACAATTGTAATCACTCAACTGATGTTTTGCAACGTTGGTGGTGTTTGTAAACTTCCCACTGGCCAATAAGCCGTCATCGATGCAATGGAAACACGCAAATTCTCCGCCACCGAAGAAGCTTAAAGTTCATCCTTCTGCCGGTAAGGTCATGTTGACAATTTTTTCGACCATGAAGGACCCTTGTTGATAGAATTTACAGAAACTCGGGTGCATATCAACGCAAATCTATTTAATGAAACTTTGAACAAGCTCCATCAAGCAACAAGACGAAAACGTCCAGTGAAGCTTTCACGTGGTGTCATTCTGCTTCACAACAATGCTCGACCTCATGTTGCTAACGTAGTGAAAGAAAATCTACAGCGAAAGAAATGGAGGATATTAGAGCATCCACTCTATAGTCCCAATTTATCGCCTTGCGATTTTCACATCTTTAGGCCACTGAAAAAAGCGTTAAAAGGTAACCGTTTTCAGTCGAACGAAGAAGTATAAAACGCCGTGAAATAATTCTTCAAGCAGCAGCCACAAGATTTCTTTAGGTAGGGTATACATAGGTTGACGAAACAATGGGATATGTGCCTTAATCGTAGTGGTAATTATTTGTAAATTTGGTTGTCAATATATTTTTCCTAAACCAAGGATGGATTTCAATTGAACAAGCTCCATATATCTATTCAACAATATCCCATAGCACAAAACTTCTTCATATGTAACAACAACCAGCCTAAAACTTATCACATTCGTTACTATTCTAGTGAATAAAAAAATGCCAGGAAGTAAACTGTATAACCATCTGGGAGTTGTTTATCCAACCCGTTCATTTTAAATGCAATATCAAAATAACTGTTGAGTAATAAATGATTAATGTGTTTATGTATATATTTATTTATTAATTTAATATAAATTAATTAAATTAAAATGCGGATAATTATTTATCTTTTTTGTTCCGGGTTTTTAAAAAGTTATAGAATGTTGATATATCCTAATAGAAATGTCACGGAAAAAAAATAATTTCTTGTATTGAGTGGTGAATCATATGCTAGACCATTTCATGCAACTATTAAGTGAAAGGAATACGTACTCTAACCAAGAAACGATTAGATTGCGCCTTCATAAAGGAACAAGAACTCGCCTGCAAACTTTTTCTTAAGATTTTTAGGAGTTCTATAGCTTAGGCAATTTGCCCAACTACGGCAAGCGCAAAGCAGCATGAAATTTCAAATATCCTAACAAGCGCAGACAACCACAAAAATAAATACAGATGGGTTTCAAGCGCAAGCACAAGTATCACCAGAATCCCATCCAATTACTTACCAGACCGATACCGGCGAGTCCGTTTCAACTAAAAGCCACTAAAACACAAGACAAAAAGCGCACATTCACAATAGCACACTAAATTTAATCACTAAACTAGCACCAACAACTGAACAAACTGTTACGTATTTCTAGTAGACGCCACGTTGTGCGTCAAAGTCATGTCACGTTGGCTCGTAGCCGTGCGTAACAAAAGAAAATCCACGAGAAAAAAACAGTGACCGGGCTCAATCGGAGAGTAGGGGGTGTGAAAGCAGACCAATCTATAAGGGACGCGGCTGTCAGGAGTTAGTACCAGTACCTGCCATAGAGAAACTAGAATAGTAAACCTGAAAGAAAAACAAATTAGTTCTGCAAACCTGAAACAGAGAAAAAGCATAGCCTATGTATCAAGTATAAATTGTTCAGTACTTTATAGAATAAATAAGAGCAACTGTTTAGATAAACTCTGTAACCTCATTGACCTTTCTAAAATCGATGCAGAAGCGATACGTGCCATCTTTCTTAGGCACCATAACAATAGGGCTAGACCAAGCGCTATTAGATGGTTCTACAACACCACTTTCTAGCATCTCATCCAGAGCTTGATTGACATGTCGAAGTACCGTAGGGGACATGGGATAATATCTTTGCTTGATAGGACTGGATGTCGTACGGATCGTAAGTTTGCTGCGGACCACAGGACCTGTATAAGGTAAGTCGGGCTCTAGGAGTTGAGAAAAGTTCAGAGTAGGAGGAGACTTGAAATTATCTGCTTGGATTTTGCGCTGTTCCAGTCTGCGACCCACCCGCAAAAGTTCGGCAATAGTATTCAGATCCAGCAAAGCTAATTTGGTTTGGTAGAAAGGTGTAAGATTTGGTAAAATAATATCGAGTTTCTGTAGTTCAGAGAGAGAGATTGTTAGACGAGCAAATAAATTTTCCATCGTAGCTAAATATACACCAATAGACTCTGAGGGACCCATAGTACGTTGCTTTATTTCCTCCAAAAGTCTTTCGTTGTAATTGACGGGTTGGAATTCTTCCCTTAATAGCCGAATAACGTCCTGCCAATTAGTTAGGGATTTTCGATGTGCTCTGAATAAAATTAAAGCTTTTCCTGAAAGTAAGTCCGATGCCGAAGAAAATAGTTGAGAAGCAGAAACGTTGCGTGCCGAGCATAATTCGTCCACGCGTAAGAGAAATGCATTTAACGACATACGGTCATCACCCGAAAATTTTAAGTCCCATTTAGACACCAGCTGTCCATAACCAGACGTAGCAATTGATTTAGAAACAGATATAGGTATAGGTAATTCATCCGAAGATTCAGCAGAAGTAAGATCATCCTCAGTATCCGCAGTAGTCGGATTAATAGTAGCCGTAGAAACAAGTGGTACCCTAGGGGAAGTGGAAGAACGTTTAAAGCGACGGTATAATCTCTCGCAATCACTGCGGAAATTGCTGACACCTAGCAACAACTTTCGCTGTATTACGGTTTCAGCATCAGAAGTCACATTCATACGTTGGATTCTCCCTTTAAGATGCATAGCAAGGCTAATAATACGTTTGCCGTCGGCAGTTGAAATATCACCATTAAAGTCTTTGACCTTCGTAGTTAACTCAGTTAAACCCTCGGTCAGGGCTTTATTATCCGCCTGGAAATCGACACCAGATTTAAGTGGACTTAGCGCTTCGGAAGATTTCATTTTTAAGATATTCCTCAAGGACTTACGAAGTTCGGATACAGGTATCTTTGCATCGAACCCACGCGAACCGACTTCATATTTGAGTTCAGCCTCATGTAGCCGATCAACTTTTAATCTCCAAAAGTCACCCATTATTACCGAATCGACAAACAACACCCAAATATTTAAAGACACAAAAACGACTTATTAGGTTGGTTCGCCAGAGAAACCAAATTAACGAAATAACTGAATACTAAACACAATCCAGTTCAGACGAGAAGGGAGAAAAAAAAATAATTCGAGCCGCTACACCAAACAAAAAAAAAATCAATGTCAAAAACCATCAAGGTCAAAAAAAAATTAAGAAAAATCAAGAACAAATAAAAGAAGTCGGGCAGAAAAGAAAAAAAATCGAGCAAGAGAGAAGGAAAAAAAATCGAGAGCAACTCAAGAGAAATCAAGCCCCTTGTTTATCGAGTCGTGCCCCACGTTGGGCGCCAAAAATTTATGTTACGTATTTCTAGTAGACGCCACGTTGTGCGTCAAAGTCATGTCACGTTGGCTCGTAGCCGTGCGTAACAAAAGAAAATCCACGAGAAAAAAACAGTGACCGGGCTCAATCGGAGAGTAGGGGGGGTTGTAGAAAGCAGACCAATCTATAAGGGACGCGGCTGTCAGGAGTTAGTACCAGTACCTGCCATAGAGAAACTAGAATAGTAAACCTAAAAGAAAAACAAATTAGTCCTGCAAACCTGAAACAGAGAAAAAGCATAGCCTATGTATCAAGTATAAATTGTTCAGTACTTTATAGAATAAATAAGAGCAACTGTTTAGATAAACTCTATAATCTAACAACAGTAATAGCAGTACAGAAAAATTCTGAGTACAAAGTGAGGCCATATTGGGGAGTAGCAGAAACGTTTCATCACACACCAATTAAACATAATTCAGGTAAAATGTAACAAAAAAAATATAAATAGGTAAGACATAATTACTCTAAGTAATTTAGTAAAATTTTTAGCAAAGACATAAATAAGTAGATAAGCACAATTGTTCTGAGTCATTCAGTAGGGTTGATTGTTCTTTTTTTTGTTATTAAATAGCGGGCAAGTCTATGGAAACGGTATCAGAACGACAAGGAATATTGCAAAAACAAACAGTAAGAACAAATAGGAAATAGTGCAACTTACACAAAGTCCTTCAGTACCGCTTCCTTGCCATTGCAGTGTGGGATCCACGATGTCTGGCACTAACGAAGCACTGCACCCTAGACTGTGAGGGTGTTGATGGAACTTATCACAACTTACCCTAATCACACTGACTGAGTTACTGGGGTTAGCAGCGGACCTTATCACGCGAAGGAACTAGGTATATTAGTTGCATAACCATACAAAAAGCAGCAAGGAACTTCAACCACTACTTTTGTATACCGGTAGTCTGTCACAGTTTAAATATCACCAGACAAAGCAAGCAACAAAAGCCATAATAAGTAAAGCACATGTATCACTAAAGGGAGTCCGTAACCATGTCCTTAAAACCCGCGTGCATCGAGTTAAAAGCAGAACGAAACAGTATCTTTAATGTAATTCCTATATCGGAACCCAAAGACCAACTACGACTCCGCGACAGTTAGTTCTACGGCTTTTTTTCCATAAGAAAGACGACTAAAAACGTTTAGTAGACACGCGTAAGCACTAAAGCCGTACGTCGAAAGTTCTTCGAACACCCGTGCGTTGAGTTTCACCAACTCTACTACTCTTAGTTCCACCAGAAAAACCGAATCTTACACTTAATTTTTTGACATCTCGCAAGCAAGAACAAAACACGACCCTTTTTTGTTTATATCTAATCCTACTAGTACAACTTCTGCTCGCCTACCTAGACTGGTATATCCACATATTAATTACAGCGGGATTATTTATTAATGACAAGTGGAAAGTAATTTTACGAGTATTCCAATTTACAACTAAACCATATTTTAAAATTAATACCGGCGAGTCAACTTGCATATCAATCTGAAAACTAGGCGGAAGTATTTACTTCATACAAACCGCGATCCAAAAACGATGTATTTTAAGAATTAAGTAGACTAAAAATGTTAGGCCACCAAAAATGCACGTTACAAATTCTCACAGCACCAAATAACTAACAGTGGTGTACCCATCAAACTTCCATCACTTCCAAAACGTAAGCAACCTACGTAACCCACAGGAGAAAAGCAAGTGTCAGGTGTTGGGCACAACGCTTACCCAAGCAAACCGTGAAGGGCCTTGGCAACTCCTCCAGAAGCAAGAACCGCCACACCAAAAAGAAATACGAAGCATCAATATCAAAACCCAAAAACACATCCCTGAAATCAAACGACAACACTATCTCGATTATGCAACAGCATACCCTATAACAATCTTAAGAACTACATAAAAAATTGTCAACAACCGCGCGCACACTCAAACGCATCGCAACACAACTCGTACATTCACCCGACAACAGCACAAAGACCACTCGTCTAACCAGGCCCACACCCAGTGAATAAACAACTGCCACCATTCACAATCCAAACGATGTGCCTTAATGACAAACATGAAACACACGCCACTAGTAAAAAGCCTTATTGCAAAACCATCACTGAAAAACACAGTGGCAATAAACCCAAAAAGCAATTTTCAATTTTTATTCAAATAGCAATACCTAGAAACTCCTGAATATCAAACACATGTCCAGACAGGGAACCAAAAATCACAACTTACAAATCAAACAGAAAAACCAGCGAAGTTGGGCGCCCAATTGAGTCATCACAATCTTAAAAAATGAAAATGCAGCGAACCCACGTATTCAAACAAGCAGAAACCGAAATGGTTCCCAAATCAAGGAGGCAAGAAAGCTTCACCACAAAAATAACACTCGAAAATATAGTGACAAGGGTTCCAAAAGCGATTTTCAATTTCACTTAAACTAACAACATTCAGGGAATTTTTGACTATCAAACACTTGTCTAGATAAAGAACCAGAAGGTGTAATATATCAAATGAGGACACGCAAATTAAATAAAAAACGACGACAGTGTACATCCGGTAATTCAGAAAGAAATAAAAATATCTTAAACATCGGGCACTAGTTACTTTCCTGGCCATTATGCGCAACTTATAGGATCCGCCAAAAAGGAAAGTGATCTGTGTAGTGTAATTAAATTATGACGTAATGATTTTTTAAATATTAAGGCACTGAATGAATATCTACAACCAAAACAAACTATTTATAAAGAAAACTTATGCAGCCGATAAATTCCAAGAGATTATTATAACAAGAAGATGTGATGAACTAATTCAAGGTGTCCTTGCTTTAAAGTCCGTTACAAAAAAAGATTAAATATTAAAGACAACAATAACGGATCCTCTATTGTTACTGAATTCAAATCTTATCAAAAGATCTCATGCTGATTTCTTTGAAAGTTTGCAAAAACTTGTTGAATAATGTTGATCTTTGCCTTGTCTTTTATGTACTTATTCATGTACAGGATATTTTTCTTCTTACATATTATAGGAAGGCTCATTTTTGCTTTATATCTTGTTATTATTACCTATCAAATGGATTTTTTTTGTCTTTTTTGTTGTTTTATTTATTTATCTTTATTACACTTCTCTAGCAGTTTATTGAAACAGTAAAAGAAAATTAAACGTGTCGTAAGTCAAAAAGTAGATACAAAGTCAAGTATTCAGAAACTAAACAACTCTTCTATCTCGACTTAACGAAAGTCAGAATTGGAAAGTAGGCTACAACCTAACTAGGTTGCTTGGCAATTAGTCTGACTTTAAGCAAATGTATAATCTGCCTTAAATCTCGTTATAACTTTTTCTAGTTGTGTCACTTCTGAAGCGGAGGTGCGATACTAAATGTTTCATAGGTACAACTAAAATACGTTAACTGCAAATAAGGGCACTTAGGTAATTCCAAATAACCTTGGTTACGGGGTCTAACGCTATTAGTAAATAAGATACGGAGTGCTTCATGCATTTCGTCCAATACTTATAAAAGCCATAACTTTAGAACCACCCTGTAAATTTCTTTCATATTTGGTACAAGTTTAATAGCCCAATCGTGCAGTGTACGAACTACAGTTAAGATCAAGATCTGAATAAGAAGAATTTGTAAAATTGGATAATTTCAAAACAACACCCTGTAATACCAAAATTGTTAAAAGTGGATCGGATATTTGAAAGGAACGGAAAAACTCAGTTACAGTGAAATATTTTTATTAGCGTGAAATTTGTTCTACTACTAAAAATTATAAAGCCAGATTTAATTTTTCGTAAAAATTCATGATTAAAAACTCATTGAATCATTAAGTAGACTTAGACTAAGATGACAACTCCAACAGTTTGTTTCATTATAAACATTTAATGACAAGCATAGTTAATGCGGTTGTAAGTTTATCTTCTGTGCAATAATTATTAATAATTGTGAAAAATAACTATGCTTCTTAAATTTTCAAGCAACCAAAATGATAGCGAAGTGGTAAGGAAATACGAAAACAGTTCCCTCATCATGAGACATTCGCAAAAGTATTTGGTTATCTTCGGCAACATAAAAGATTTCCCACAGCAGCTGCCAATGATTACAATGAAAGACAGCATTTTGACGTTGAAGATGACACAGAAAGTGAATTAAAGCTTAATTTTGAATTATTAATCATTAGAATCAATGATGAAAATTCCTTTTTGTTCGTGTACACCATAGGTTCCCAACCTTTTCTGAACCACCGCCCCCTCTACTGGAAAAAAAACTTCCAACGCCCCCCTCCTCATCATAGTGCATTATAACGAATATTAAAATATTGTTGCATAGTATCTATCTATCTATATATATATATACATAGATACTCATATACGAACGTTGCACTTTTGACTGCTATTACAAGCGTTCACTAAAGCGTTGGACAAGGTATATATATTAAAAATCGCAAAAGTAAACCTTAATTAAAACGACTATCAAATGTAGTACAAACTTGTTTATTAAAAACTTAAATATGAATACATAATGAACAGAAAAAAAGATTAAGAAGAAAAAATTAATGAGATAGTTTAGGCTGGTGAAGTTTTAACAATTTGCTAATGTCGTGTTCCAATTTCGTTAACATCAGCCGCAAATCGCCACGTTCAGTAATGTGCAGTCTGTTCCTTTTCTTAGACAATAAATTAGCTACTGCACTGAACCCACGCTCAGCCAAATAAGATGAAGGAAATGCAATTTAAAATATCTGTACTCTTGACCACAATCCAGGGTAAAGAACTGGTATGGTTTTGAAGCCAGAACTCTTGATATCCATTTCTGAATTTTACTTTTAGTTCTTCGTTAGTTGTGAGTTCTACGAGTTCCTCTTCTAAATTTGATGATTCTGCTGTATCTGCATTTGCGATTGGATCTAAACCCAACCCGGTATATTCATGTTTAAAATATCCTGGAATCGCTCCACACAATCAACATGAAGAACGTCCAAGTGTTGGCAGTAAGTAAGTAAATCTTCATGTTTTGCAGAGACTGCTGATAATGTGGGAAAGTGGCTGTATTCACCTCTCCCTAGATTTCGTTTGAATAGAAGAAGTTTTCCCACAAAAGCAGCTATGACGTTTTTGTTTTAATTAAATTCAATTCGTCACCTTGCAATTGTAAATTGACTTCATTAAATATTTTAAACAAGTCTGTCAAATAAGCGATGTCATTTTATGTATAATCAGGTTTTCGCGCAATTTTTCGTTTCTGTTTTCAAGAAAGTCCAGTACTGAATCAAATAGTTGAAAAAACGGTTCAAACAAGTACCTTTTGAGAGCCAACGAACTTCTGTGTGCAGCAGCAAGCGATTGTAATCTTCATCATTTTCACTACAAAGTTGGCTAAATAATCTGTCATGCAATGAATTGCTTCTAATCGTATTTACTGCTCTAATAACGTAATGAAGCGACGAATGCAAACGTTCGTTCAGATTTTTGCAACCAAGTGCTGACGATGAATAATACAATGTATAGCGAGTACATTTGGTACTGCTTGTTTCAAATGAGCTATGAAACCCTTATGACGTCCCGTCATTGCTGGAGCACCATCAGTAGCTGCCGACAAAATATTATGCATAGGTATTTCTTTCTCTTGAAAAACGTACTCATGGTATTAAATATCGTTTCTCCCTTTGTATCAGTTTCCAAATTTTTGCAAATAATAACTCTTGATAAATTTTTCGTCTTTTATGAACCGAACGTATGATAACAGCAGTACTTCGTTATTTGGTAGAGTGGATTCATCAAGTTGAATGGAAAAATTGCAAGTTTTAAGTAATCGCATAATGATATTTCAACGTCTTGAGCCATTTCGTCTATTCTCCTTTGCACTGAGTTATTACTCAGAGGAATTTTTCTGATGACATCTGCCGATGTTTTATGATGAAGAACAGTTTTTATTACCTCTCTGACTGCCGGCAAGATAAGTTCCTCGCCAATGGTATGTGGTTTTCCCGTTTGATATAGTTGGCTGTTTCAAATATTTCTTCTGCAGTTCTTGAAAATAGGACAAATCTTTGTCCTTTTTATCAGTATGCATTTTATTTAAATGTTCTTGTAGCCTAGAAGGCTTCATGGCTTCATTTGAGAAAACTTTTGGCAAAGTAAACACATGGGTAATGATGGGTTTACAGGAGAGTGCGTAAATCCATATTTCAAATACAAAAGACTGTACTGCCGGCATTTCTTCTTAGATTCAGACATTTTGAA
>JARFIW010000578.1:0-28372 GCA_036346225.1 Platerodrilus igneus
TGTCAATTTTGTAATTGTTCAAATAGTTTTTAAAAATGTTTCCTGTTACACATGCCAGTAATTACACAATCTCAACTATTGTAAGTATAAATTCATTTGCAATAACTGTGTTTATACAACGTGTAATTTTTAGTAATCTGTGACCAAGAGTACAAATATACTGAAAATTCAGATGGAATAAAAAGAGTACGCCTTTTATTATTTTTTAAACAGGACCTATAACCCATAAAAGAAAAACTGAGTATATATATATATATATATATATATATATATATATATATATATTGTTTAATCATGTGTATAGGTCCAAATTCAACTGCAGCAGAAACATATGAGGAAGTATATTATGTGAGAGGGGAGTATCTTATTATAGAGAAAGCGAGAAATGCTAACTTTTACTGTTAAAATTTATTCCTATCAGGTTTTGACTTTTGTAAGATGTGGTTCTTAAGTTCCCTTTTAAATTTTTTACCATTTAAACTTTTTAAGTGTTTAGGGAGACTATTGTAGAATTGTACTCCTTGGAATTACATTGAGTATTTTCCAATATTGGTATAAATATGAGGTAATGTTAGATCTTGTGATTGCCGAGTGTTGTAATTATGAATTTCTGTATTATACTTTAGTTCAGTGGTTGTATGCTTTTGTTTTGTGATTATGTTGTGCACATATATGCATATTTGAAATTGATATATACTAGTAATATTGAGTATTCCCAGAGGGTAGTAGAGCAATTTGGTTGGGTGTCATTTTGGAAGACCATAAATACTTTTTATACTTTTATTTTGCAGTATATGTAATGGCCGGAGCTGGTTTTTTGTAGCTGTTCCCCAAACAGCTATTAAATATTGTAAGTGTGAGTGTATAAGGGAGTGATAAATTGATTTTAAGGTATTTGATAAGATTCTTTTTGAGAATCTGTATAGTATTCATACTACAGCATTTCGTATATAGGTCAATCGTCAGTACATTTGAGTTGTAGTAATCAATTGCTTAGTATAGATGACTTGTTGGAAACACAGCAAATAAAGGTGCGAATAGCAATAGTCTTTCAATGAAATTAGTAGTGAAGAGAGACTAGGCCGTACAGATAAAATTGTTAGATATTGATACTGGTGATGCAAAACCCTTCCGTAAGAAACCATACGTTATGTCTCCCTTTCTGAGTAAGATGTTAGATAAAGAGTTAGACGAAATGTTGAGATGAGTAGTGGAGGAATGTCAGAACCCATGGTCATCTCCCGTATTGTTAGTGAAGAAACAAGGTGGCGAGTACCGATTTTGCTTTGACATAAGAGCACTCAATGATATTACCAAAAACGACAGCTACCCGCTGCCAAACATTGATAGGATCATTAATTTACTCAGAGGTGCAAATTATATTTCTAGTCTTGATCTTAGAAAGAGTTTTTGGCAGATCCCACTTTCAGAAACATCTAAGGATAAGACTGCTTTTAGTGTTATTTCAAGAGGACAGTATAGGTTTGTTGCAATGCCATTCGGATTAAAGAATGCTGCTCAGACACAACAGCATTTAGTTGAATCAATCTTTGAACCGAAGTTCGAACCTCATGTGTTCTGTTATTTGAATGACATAATCCGGTGTTCAGCATCTTTTGAGGAGCATTTGAAGCTTTTAGAAACTGAAAGAAAGCTTTAAGAAAGCTAACTTTACGATCAACTTTAAAAAGTGTGATTTTTTAAAGAAATCATTGAAATTTCTTGGTTATGTTGTTTGGTCAAATTCTCTTCGTACAGACCCTGATAAGGTTTCTGCAATGGTAAATTTTCCTAGACCTAAGACCACTACTGAGGTCAAATGCTTTTTAGGAATGTGTCGTTGGTAGGGATGGACACGAACCGAACAGGTTCGAGGTTTGGTTCGATTTTTCGAACCGAACTGGACATTTTATTTTCGAACCGAACCTCGAACCGTACCGGCAAATTTTTCGAACCGAACCGAACCTAGCTCAAGGGTCCGGTTCGGTTCGAAAGGTTCGATTTTTTAAATAAAAATTTAGTTTAAAAATTTAGTTTTCATTAAAAACATGTAATTTTTCCCAAGTGCACATTTTAAAAATTTCTAATCGCAAGCATATAAGAAATACAATGATGTTCTAATGTACATGGTTATCGAGTTCTAAGCCAATAGGTAAAAAATGTAATAGGTATTAATTAGTGTTACATATCTAATAAATTTTGTCATCGAGGCACATTTGTAGATCAAAAAATTCTAGATTAGTTCGATTTGTTTAATGCTCCTTATTTCAAATTGTTGTTTGTTTATAACTAGTATTAGATATTAAAGAAACTCGAAATGATTTTGAAAATTTGGTTTTAAAAACAAGCCAATTTTATTTATTGAACAGAAGTCGTGTTTAAAACCATCTTAAACATATACAAGCCGAGGTCACGGTCTAGAGACTACAGAAGTTTTCAGAATAAACGAAACAATTTAATTCTTAATTAAGTATGTATTACTAATCTCCTTTTCTTTTGTGAATAATCGCTTAACAAATGGTGTTACAAAACGCATGGTACCATACTATTTACTGTTTGTTTAGTGTGGCCATTACCACCAACGTCTTTAGAAGTAGCCAATACTACAGAAAAATGACTTTGACTCTCAAAACCCAGGGTTGAAGTTTATGGCTCATGGTGCCTATGATTATTATTTGGAATGAGTGAAGCCTGGATAGTAGGAGAAACGGACAAGAAAAAGGTAGAAGCCTTTGAAATATGGTGCTATAGACGTATGATGAAGATATCATGGACAGACAAAGTTAAGAACGAAGAGGTACTAAAAATGGTAGACGGAAGAAAGAAATATGTGGAAAACTGTAAAAAATAGGAGAGATAGGATGATAGGTCACACTACGGCATGAGGGAATATTGCAGAATATATTAGAAGCAGAGGTAGGAAAAAAGAGTAGTAGAGGTAGACCTAGGTTAGACTATTGCACGCAGATAGTGAAAGATGTAGGCTGTAGGAATTTCTGGGAAATGTCCCAAGATGGATAAACTAATGACAAGAAAGTAACTGTATTTAAACATGATGATTATTATAAGCAACTACAAGTATTGGTTGGGCAATATTCTCGAATAATGTTAATTGTGTGAAAGGATTTACTGGAAAACTATTAATTCGGCAAATGTCTAAGTGTTGGGAGATCTTGGCAGCCACGGGCTGCTCAATCCCCTTCACTGAATCTTGGTGAAATAGGGCATAAAATTATAAAACAATAGAAGGGGAACCGAGCTGTATATAGGTTATGTGAGAATTTCAGGGAACTGTGTAGGCTAGCTCAGAATATAAATAAGTGCAAGGTACGTGTCCAACCAGTTTTGAGACGGAAAACCTAGTGACGAAAAAATAAGTGCACTTAAATCTGATGATTATTATAAACACCTAGGTGTTGGTTGTGAAATATCTGTAACTAATGTTGACTGTACGAAAAGATATATTGGAAAAAATATTAAATCGGCAAATGTTCAAGTGCTGGGGGAACTTGGCAGCCACAGGCTGCTTACCCCACTTCGCAACCACTGAATGTTGGAGAAATAGGGTGTATAATTGTAAAACAATAGAAGGGGACCGAACTGCATCTAACAAGGAAGAACATCGTCTATGATGAAAGACAACAAACGTAAAAACAAGAAAAAAATTGTTGAAAGCATATGTGTGGAGCACGGCACAGTATGCCTATGAAATACGGGCAGTAGGAAAAGCAGACATAAAAACGGTAGCAGTCTTTTGGAATGTTGTGCTTCAGATGTATGAGGATGATAGCATGGACAGACAAAGTTAATAACAAATAGGTTATAGAAATAGTAGGGGAACAAGAACAGCTGTGGAAAAAAGTAGGAGAAATATAAGGGTAGAATACTTTCTAGGGCATTTTTGGGGAATAGTATGGGATATATTGCAAGCAGAGATAGGAAAAAGGAGGTAGATGTAGACTTAGATCAGATAGTGATAGATGCAGACTGTGTAAATTTCAGGAAAATGTGAAGGTTAGTTCAGAATAAGAAACAATGAGGGTACGTGTTTAACCAGTTCCAGAACTGAAGACCTAATGATGATGACTCAACCAATAACAGCTGTCGCCCTTAACATATTCTAACGATTTGAGCGAAGTAAGTTCATTTTCATCCTTAAAAAACTTACAAAAGAAAATCCAGACTCAATTTTCCCTGAAAGAAATCATCAAAACAATGCAGAGAAGAAACAGTAAGTTTTACAGCTTGGCATGTTCCTGTTTTAAGGTTATCAAAGTGGTGTGGTCTTGAAGGTTCTGATAATTTACGGTTGGGGTACAATAATTTTTTGTAGTCGACATCTGCTGGATTACCTGGCACCTCTTTTGTTTTGTTAATTAAATTCTATAGTATTATCCTATTTGGTACATTTTACATTAGTAGTAACTCTAAATAGAGCAAAAATCATTTTAGTACCGCTTGACTGAATATGAAAATACCAACACATGAATTTATTAATTTCCACTCAAAAATGTGTTAAGTGTTCACTTCCAGGTATTGGAATTATCATCTGTGAAAGTGCTGCAGGAAAACGAATGCAATAGGCCCATGGTGTTTATGATCTTATGTTAGTTTCACTAAAGCATTCCGCAAATTGTATTTTCCCTTATTAAAGGAGATAGCATATTTTTAATTTACTGTAGATCAAACATTACTTTCACTTGTAATTCTGGATTCAATGAATTTTCTCACATATACAGTAGAAGGCATAATTTACATGTATTGTGCATATATCGCTCACCGAATGGCAATATCGATATTTTCTTTAATTCCTTGGATACACTTTTACATTCGATTATGTCTACTTTTAGTAATATAATCATTACCGGGGACTTTAACATTAATTATAACACTAACTTGGATAGACATGTTATCCGTCTAAAACAACTTTTTACTCTATACAATTTAGTTATGCAAGTAACATCAGATATTAGAATAACATCAAATAGTAGCTCCAGAATCGACTATATAATAACGAATATTAGTCCAAACCTAGTTATTAATACTGAATTGATCAGCAATGACCTTTCTGACCACGAGATGGTTCTTTTTAATACATGTATAAACAATTCTGATACTAGTGTCCCTTTGTATTATAGACTCTACTCTCCTGCAAATGTGGAAAATTTTATAAGCTCTTTTGTAAGTGACAATTATACTTTGAACTACAACGATCTGAACAGCAACTTCGATTTCCTAGTCTCAAAAATCTCAGATGCAGTTGAAAAGACCTTTCCTCTTGAAAAACTTAAGCCTAAAAATAAAAGCTGGCTAACTGAGGGTTTGCGAATTTTGACCAAAAACAAAAAAGCACTTCACATTATGTATAAACATTTCTCTAACTCATCTTTCATCAAATCTTATTACCTCCGTTATAAAAGGATATTCAACAATTTAGTTAAAACTGCTAAGGTGCATTATTTGTCAAATCGAATTATAAACTCTAAAAATATTCATAAGGAAACTTGAAAAGTTATAAATGAGCTGACAAACAGATTGGATATTCAGAAACAAAATATTTGCCTAGAAAATTGTCAGAAAAATTGTGTTGCAAACACTTTAAATGAGTATTTTGCAAATGTAGCAAGTGAACTGGTGTTAAACACAACAATTCCCATGTTTTTGAATCAATTGATTTTTTGCATGAGCATATATAAATAAACCAAAACACTTCCTTACTTTACCCTACTGATCATCATGAAATTGTCAAGGTACTAAACACTTTCAAAAATAAAAATTCAATTGGACATGATAAAGTTTCAGTAAAAATTTTATTACTTCTTCCACTACATGTTATTAAGTATCTTGCTGAGCTTATCAACGAATCTTTTCAGCATGGTATCTTTCCATCTTGTTTAAAACATACCATTGTCGTCCCTTTACACGAGGGTGGATCCTTCGTAGTGAACAACTTTAAACCTATATATTTAATGTCACCTATCTCAAAAATATTAGAATCACTCGTAAAAAAACGGATTATTAATTTTGCAAACAAATTTAAACTTTTTGATGTTTGTCAGTATGGTTTTCGTTCTAAGAATTTCACAACAGATGGTATACAAAATTTCTTATTTAGTGTTTATTCCACTCTTAATAAAAGATATGCTGGATCAGCAGCTGCTTTTGTTGATATTAGTAAAGCTTTTGATGGTGTTCACCATAGCATACTTTTACATAAACTTGACATTATGGTATTAGAGGTACTGCAAATCAATGGTTTAAATCATACTTACAGGACAGAACACAGTCTGTTAGACTCGCTACTTAATATAATACAAGTCTATCGGATAGGTGCACTTAAATTTAGGGGTGCTCCAAGGTTCTCTCCTGGGCCCTATTTTATTTTTATTTTATATTAATGATTTTACATTTTCTATCCGTTATGCGAAGTGTACTCTTTTTGCTGATGATCACTTTGTATTGGGACAGTTCCTCGTTTTCAACATTACAGGACCTTATTTCGACTGATTTTGAAACTGCACATAATTGGTTTTGTATAAATAAATTTTTTGTCAACTCGAAAAAACATGTTGCATTTTTTTTAGACTTCATAGTATTGCTGAAAATAAATTATTAAGTTTCGTTACCTCTACTAAGTTCTTAGGTTTAAGCATTGATCAGAGCTTAACATGGTCAGAGCATATATCTTCTCTCTCTCTCTGCTAAATTAGCTTCTGCATGTTATGTCTTAAGAACTGTATCCAGGGAATTGTCAGAAGACACTGCTTTTAAAGTTTATTATGCCCTTTTTGAATCCAGACTTCGATATTATATGTTTCTGGGGATACACAACGTTAAATAAAATGTTTCTCATATTTAAATTGTAAAAACGTGCGATTTGTATTATTTGCAACAAACCAAGAGGCGAGCATTACAGACCGCTTTTTAAACGACTCAAAGTGTTAACCTATTTCTCTTTATTTTTGATACCATCATGCTCTTCCGCAAAAATCTACATACATATAGTAGAGCTAGTTCATTACACTTGTATAACACAAGGAATGGTAGCGAATACTATAAAATTACACCTACATCGAAACTAGTTTACAAAATCTATTATCTATATGGCCCCAACACTTTACAATAAACTTCCAAATAACATCAAATCTATTCAGAGCAATTATAAATTCAAATTGATAGTGTTGGCCTTGCTGCATGAACGATGCTACTAGTCAGTGGAAGAATTTCGTAATGAAGAGCTATAGAGTAGAGCTACGACTGGTATAGGACATGATACTTCTTTGATAACCATCCTCTCAATTGTATAAATAGAAACATGTTAAAAAATGTTTTCCAATCTTCAAGTTATTGAATTTATATAAAATTCACCAATAAAACTTAATCAGCTGATTTTGCGTTAAGCGTATTGGCTACCTAAAAAAAGTCGGTCCCAGGCCACAACACAAATTGAAGGCAATCATTCTTTTAAACTGTAAAAAAGTTTTACCTAATATAATAAAGATGATTTTAAAAACAATGATTGGTTTAATTCCCAAAGAAGATTCAGAAAAATGCTAAACAAACCACAACAAACATACAGGGAGTATTTGCATGTTAAATGAGTAAAAATAAATGCTACTACTACTACTACAAACGAAACTAACTTTCTTAAAAGGAATCATCTTATATATATGCCAACTTATGGTTTTATTCTCACCAACGGAACTACAATCGATAATAAGAAAACTCCGATTAACGTCTGATTCCGTACAACAACTGGTTATAGCATTCTCAAACAACACGAATATACATCACACTTGTGGATATGAACGACGTGTAGGAAAAGTTGTCTAACTTTCAGCATACAATTATACAAATGTAACATACCAATTAATAATTTATATTAGATACAGAGTAACGATAAGCGAGCCACAAATAGCCTTGCAGAAAGTACGTACCTAACTCATTGTGATAGTTTTGAAAACAAATGTTACTGATAGTCGAATACCACATTTAAACTCTTTCAAAATAAAGTAGATTGAAGTCTTTTTTAATTACAACTAAATACTTTAATAATATCTTACGGGGTGATGAATAACCAATCGTTTAAAATTGAGAAGGCAGTCGAAATTGTTAATAATTACTCAAGCGCAGAAACTGCACGTAACAGGTATTTGATCATTATTGATAAATTTATTTTTACTTAAAAGACGAAGAATTTTTGGGTATTGTTTAAGTTTCTTAATCATCATAGAAAGAGTCCACATGGGAGTTGTTTATGATGCAACTGCAAGTCATTATGTAAAATAGTTAAAAGAGTTTAAGAAATTGATTTAAATGTGAAAACTATCAGTTAAAAAAGGGAACACCCTGTTACAACCCTATTAGGAAATTGAACCCTTTCCAGGTTCTGAAAATATTTTGTTGGAGGGCGTCTTTAGAATTCTTCTTGAAGTTATTATGCGAAACATCTTATTCTATTACATAGAAAAGGGAACTTAACCTGTTTAATTATAGAACATTACCACAAAACTTATTTGGATCGAAGTTATTATACCCCTATAGCACTGTTGTGGTGGCAATTTTATCATCACATCGGGCAATCTGTTACGTTATTATAATCCCGTAAACGCGGTATATGTGACACAAAAGACAGTTGGTAACGATATTTCATAATGTGGAGATTAACGCGCCAATTGTCAATGACGTCACACAATATGCAAATTATTGCAACACATTTTCAAATTTCTAAATTATATTATAAAAACCCCACGGGGTACTCACGTGAATAGGTAAAACTTCCTTTAGAATTACTTCCTGATGGTGGCGCGTGGCTTCCTTCAGGATTACTCCAGGCTAGCGGCTGCGGGGCTCCGTGGACTCGTTATTTCTCGGGTCGTGGATCTTCTACCAGGTTGCTTCCAAATTCCAACTCTACTTTCTATGTATGCAGGGAACGACAAGAAACTGGTTTAGGGAACGACAATCAAAAATAAAGGCAAAAGGAATCTACATAACACAAAAAAGGCACGATAAGATACCAAAGACCAACTCCTCTTGTTCGCGTTTCAAAGGCAAGTCCCTACGCGTCTTCCGGAAATTCCCCACTTTCTTCTTCCCCCACACGCGAGTTAAGGTTCGGGCCTTTGGAGCGGTGTTTTTAAAAACAATCCCAAACACTTAACAATTTTTATTGATTCTTAAACAGAAATTACAATGGAATTTAGAATAAATAATAACTTTAATAAATAATAACTTTAATCAAAAATAATATTAATTGTACTAAGGCGAGTAGTCTAGGTAGACAACAATGCAAAAGCTGTAATACTCAGACTGACTCGATTGAGTAGCTTGAACAACGAAGTATGGAGTTCGAAAACTGACTGCCGTGCCTTGAGCTCTCGAGCTTTTTATAATAACCTGCCCCTCACACGGCTGTGGGAACTTGCAGATCTCAAGTCTGCTTTTCTCTTAATTGTACACTTTATTATATTGTAACAATCTTATTTCTAAGTAATTGCGGTATGTTAACAGCCTGTGACCTGCCACCTGCAGTATCATTGCCCTCTTGGATGCAAAGTTGCATGTCCGTTGTCATGAACTCTCGATAACCTCTCTGGGTTATCCTTGTATTACATTGTTGCAATAAACTTATACTTTATTTAACAATTTCTAATAATTCCTATTAGATTCAATATATTCAATACATATAGATAATTGGGGGATACATAACTCCTCCCACCGTAAATGAAAAATTAAGGTTTTACTTAATTTTTAAATACATAAAATTCATTATTCAATTTCATTTAAAATTCATTGTTTCTAAGGGTATACTTATCGTTTCTTTATTTCTCTTTGTTTCCTTAAATCTAGAACTGTTTCCTTCATTTTTATATCTAAGGCACATTTTGTAAAATACATATATAATTACAAAAAATATTAAAATGATTAACACAATTGTTCAAACGCTTATATTATCATAATGTAACTTTGGCGTTTTGAGTTCACTTAAATGTTCTTTGTAACTTTCCACTAATTTCAAGGCGTGGTTGAGGTCGTCTAAGTCTAGATGCTCTAGCTTCATGGGTTTCTTGACTATTTCTTCGTCTTCTTGTTGTATCTTGAACTGTAGTTCCGGTAGGTTTGCAAGTTTCTTTGTTGCTATGGGATCTTGATAAACTCTGATTACTTCGTCTTTCAATTTCACATAACAGTATTCTTTGAGGGTAATTAGTTTGCTTCCGATTAATGCTTGGTTATTTTCATCCTGATTGCAGTGGATGGTTGCTACTATTTCTGTTGGGAAAATGGCTATCCATTTGTTTTCTGTAACCTTTTGAATTTTCATGTTGTTTATTTGCACTTGTTTGGCTTCACAGTTTTCGTAATGATTTGAGAATTTTAATAGTTGTACTTCACAAGGGCTGTCTTCTTGAATGGTTATAGTCGTCATCGATTGGCATAAGTATTGGTTTGGTGTTACTTCAGTACGTTTTTCGTTTGTATAACCATATCTCAGTTCATTTAGGGATAGGAATTTGGTTTTGGGTATGATAACTTGTTATTGCTAGTAACTTTCGTTGGAAAAGCAAATAAATGATAATAATTATAATTGTTACTTTCTACTATCAGGATTTCTATTAAAAATATTATTTCGTTATTCTTAATGTAGCCTTTTACTATAGCTATCATTTCAAATATTAGAATGTTTTATTCTGTTACATCAAAAGGTAATTTACTGTTAATTATAAGTGATCTAATTCTTATTAGTTCTTTTAATAAATTGGTTGGTTCAATAATACTAGAGTGTAGGATATTTAATTTTGCAAATGTTAATTGGGTTTTGCATACTGCCTAATTTAATTGGTAGTATACCGGGGTTGTTTTTATTTTTCCTTCTATTATTACTTGGTTGTCCGTTCTACCTGGGCGGAGGTTGACGGTAAGGGTGATGATTGTCCATCTGAAATAACAGGGTGTCTTAGGTTTTTCAAATGAATGTACTTTGTTATTTTGCCGTTGTCTACTACTGCTATGTTTTTATCTGATATTTTCTTCATTTTAAATGGTCCTAAATTTCTGGGTGCCGCTTTATGTTGCTTGCTTTGAAAGTATTTCTCATACACGGTTTGTCCTATTGAAAATTTATTTGCGTCGGTATTTTTATTTTTTGGCGTCGCCGTGGATCAATGTAGTAAGCGTAAGACTACGGATCCCAAGGTCCTGGGTTCAAATCCCGACACGGCCGACTGCTTGAAAAATGACAGGTGAGCATTTTTCACAAAAATTACGCCCTCGTTCGGATGAGAGGTTAAATGGAGGTCCCGTGTGTGTGTTGTCACATACGTTAAAGATCCCTACCTTGCCTGGAACGGCAAGGGTTCGTCAAAATTCTAAATTTCCAGGCAACAAAAAACTCGCCTCCTGGCCAATATAGTACCTTCTGGTGGAGCATTGGAAATATAAATGCACGGTATTTTTATTTCGGGTTGTGGTGATACGTTCCTTATCGTTATCTAATTTATCTTTTACCTTGTCATAAGTTATTTTTAGTTTATCCTTGTGATCTTTCTCATATTGTTGATATACTTCCTTGTTGTAGTGTATGTCATAGGGATTTCGTGAATCTGAATGTCCTAAGGTTAATTCTAAGGGTGTAAAATTTGTTGATGAGTGAATTGTATTATTATAGGCGATTAGTGCATATGGACATTAAATTGGTTATATGTTCCTTTTTATAATTTATCCTTAATAATCGAATTTGTTCTAACAGGGTTAAATGTAGTTGTTCAATTAGTCCGTTTGATTCAGGGTGGTTTTCCGTTATGAAATGAATTTTTATTTTGTGAAGTTCTAAAGTGTTTTGTATTGTCTCATTTTTAAATTCGCTACCATTGTCTAGAGTTATTGATTCGGGCGTTCCATAAAATGTGAAATACTGTAAAAATCCTTGGGTCACGTCGATACTATTTTTGGATGTGATTGGTTATTGCTTGGTCTATTTTTGTGAATGCGTCTACAATTGTTAGATAGTTTTGCACTTCTACTGCTAGAGTATCGGCATGTAGTTTTTGAAATGGTTTGTCGGGTGTTTTGGTTAACATTAAGGATATCTTTGGGGGTTTCCTATCGTATTTCGCTTTGTCACATAGTTCACATTGGTTAATGAAATCTGTGGTCAATTCCTTCATGTCTTTAAAATAATAACGTCTTACAAGTTGCTTTATTGTTTCGTTAATTCCATGATGGTTGGTTTTTTCTTCGTGTTGTTTCCTAATTACATCGTTTATTTCGTCAGGGTCGTCTAATGTTATTAATTTTCTTGTACATCTGATGAGTTCAGGGCCAGAGTATTGAATAATTTAACGTATAATTCTGAAAATCTTTGGTATAAATGCTCGGCGTTGAAATAGAAATAAAATCGTTTTTTTCTCGGGGATGTATTCTTTTAGAATTTTAATTATTTGTTCCTCATTGTCATCTTTAGTTATTTGAATTTGGTATATCCTTTTGTTATCTACTTTTGTATATTTTACGGGATTGGGGTTATTTAAAACTTCGGTAATTATAAATTGGTTGGGTTTCATATCGATTGCTTCGTTTAAAATTTTAATCGCGTTTTTAGGTTCTTCGTTTTGTGTCAAATGTATCGTGTCGATCTCGTCTGGATCTTCCCTTATTTCTGCTTATTCTACGTTTCCTACAATGGATTCCGTTTCTAATGCATTGAGTTGGATTCTACTTAAAGCGTATGCGTTGTTGTTATAAATTTCTTTTTTATATATAATTTCGTAATCGTACTCTTCGAGTCTGATTCGCCATCGTTGTAATTTTGAATTCGGTTCTTTCAGTTTGCATAGCCATACTAATGGTCTATGATCAGTGTATATGTAAATTTTCTTCCGTATAAGTAAGGTCTAAAATATTTTGTTGCCCAAATTATGGCTAATAATTCTTTTTCTATGGTACTATATTTCTGTTCGGTTTCATTTAGGGTTCTGGATGCGTAGCTGATGGGTTTATCGCTACCTACTTTTCCTTGGCTCAATACTGCGCCTAATGCTACATTCGATGCGTCTGTCGTTAGTATAAATGGTTTATATAGTCTGGGTATTCTAATACAGGGTGATTCGTTAATATGTTTTTAATTTTGTCTACGGCTTTAATGAATTCCGGGGTGTGTTCAATTTTGTTTCTCTTTTTTAAACAATTTATCAGGGGCTTGGTTATCTGAGCGTAACCTTTAATGAATTTGCGGTAGTAACCACTAAGTCCTAGAAATCCTTTAATTTCTTTGGTTGTTTTTGATAGAGGGTAATTTAGAACTGCATTTGTTTTGTCGGGATTTGGCATTACTCTTTGGGGTGATATTATATGTCCTAAAAATGATACTTTCTTTTGTAAAAATTCACTTTTGTCTAATTGTACTTTGAAAAGTGCTTGTCTTAGTCTTTCAAATACTTCTTTCAATCTTTCTATGTGTTCTACCAATGATGTGGAATGAACTATGATGTTGTCTAGGTATACAACGCATTTTTCATTGTGTATTCCTCGTAGTATATTGTCCATGACTCTCTGGAAAGTAGCGGGTGCATTCTTTAATCCAAATAGCATTTGTTTGTACTCGTAATGTCCTCTAGGTGTGCTGACGGCTGTTTTTGATATATCTCTTTCGTCCATCTCTACTTTGATGGTATCCTGATGCTAGGTCTAATGTTGAAAAATATTGGCATTTGCCTAATTTGTCTAAAATTTCGGTTATATTTGGTAGTGGATGTTTGTCATCTACCGTTTTTTCATTTAACTTTCTATAGTCTATTACCATTCTGTACTTTCTCTTTCCGGTTGCGTCTAACTTTTTAGGTACTATTAACACGGGGCTGCTGGATTATGTCTTTTTCTAATAAGTCTGCTACTTGTCTGTCAGCTTCTTCTTGGCTTGCATGAGGTAGTCTATATGCTTTTGTAAAGATTGGCTTATTATCTGTTAGCTCGATATTATGTTTTACTGTGTTGGTGAATGTTAATGGTATTCCTTCGCAGTGGAATGTGTCGCGGTATTCAAAACATAAGTTTTTAATTGCTCTTTGCTCTTCTTGATTGATGTCGGTATTAAAGCGGATGTTACTTAAATTTTCGTTTATTTCCATTTCGTTAAAATTTAATTCTTCTACGTTAATTGGGTCTGTCAATGATAATTCTACGGGATAGTCGTTTGAATTTAATATCGTTGTAGTTGCATAATTATCTTTTATTTGTACTAAAGCAGTTGGGGTTTCTACTCCTTGTTGAAATGTCATATGATTTATTATTCCTGCTTTTTTGTTAGAATTTACTGGAATTTTTATTTTTCGTTCCGTTCGGGGTTCTATTGTGTATTTTTGTTCGATTTGTGTGTTTTGAAATTTAATGGGGATTTTTCCGTATTTCGTCCTTAATAAACGGTTATTTATGTCAATGTTGGCTCCTAATTTTCTTAGAAGATCCATTCCGATTAGTCTGTCGTATTTGTCGTTAAATTCGAATACACATAATTTATGTTTCATTTTAACATTAAATGTTCTCGGTAAGGGTATATTAGCTACGAATTGGTGTAGTGTTGTTTGATGGGCTGTTTTAATTTTAAATGGTTCTCTTTCTACATAATCTAAATAATGTTTTCTCAGGGTTCTGGGGCTAATTAATGTTTTTGAGGATCCGGTATCGATTAATAGTTTAAATTTGGCGTGGGGTATTTCTATGTATGGTAATACTAAGTGATTTATGTTATTTAAGTTTATTAAGTTTGGTCGGTTATGAATTGGTTCATTTGAAAATTTGAGTTCGAGTTTTTTTCGTCGTACTCCTCGTAAGTTTCCTATTGTTCGTCGCGTTCATAAGTTTCTGCATGGTTTGATTCATCGTTCGTACCTGTCTGAATGTAATTATTCTGGTCAGTGTCAAATTTTTCTACTTCTTGATGAAATAGTTCTTCCGATGTAAAATTGCGTTTCTGATGAGGGTTTTGTCGGATATGTGTTATCTTTTGTATTTTGTCTGGTGTTACCAGATGAGGTATCCATTGGTGTTGGTTTATAATAATTATTAGGGTTGTTATTTCTACTGGGGTTTGTGTTGAATGCTGGTCTTTGTTGGTTTAGGTTTGGATTGAATCTTGGCTGGAATGCGGGTTTCGTAAAGTTGGGTCCAAATAAAGCCTCATGTCAGCGCTACTCATGTTGGTTAAGGGTTGCTTTCGCTTTTGGGTAATTTCAAAAAAAATATTTTTTTTTTAATTGAGGTTTATTTTGCTATGTATATCGTTATTTTTGCTTCGGATTTATTAATTTTCCGTTTAGGTTGGGTAATTTCAAATTTTGTAGAAATTGGATTTGATTTTGCTATTTGCAACGTTATTTTGGTTTGGATTTATTAATTTTTTGTTTAAATTGGGTAGTTTTGAATTTTGTAAAAATTGAAGCTGATTTTGCTATTCGTATCGTTATTTTGGGTTTGGATTTGTTAATTTTCAGTTTAGACTGCGTCGGGTTATTTTTAGAATCGTAGTTGCTGTTATTTGTACTTAGTTACACGGTGCGGTAATGAATCTGTGGGATTTATACTCGATAATGTTGATTTAATTACTGTAGCCTTGAATTTGCCTGTTTCTATCTCACGGCTTTAATTTGTTATGAGTTTTGCTTGAGTTTCTGCTTTCTGAAAGAATAGTTTCTCGCGGTATTCACTTCGCTTTGTGTTAGTTCAGTTCTGTTAATTTGTAATTATATCCTTTTCAGTGGGTTTTAATTAAGTTGCATAAACGTATAGTTCGTCTGTCTTGTCTCCTTGTATTCTAAATTTAACTTGCAGGTTAATTACTTGTTACAGTTTATCTTGGTAATTTTAATCACTAGAAGATGTAGGCTTGGCCATTTAATCGCGTACATGCTGTATAACATGCGATTATACCTGTTAAGTAATTAATACTTACTCACCGGTGTTAGTTTTCAGTTTATGGGAATTAAATAATTCGCTTCTTTAGTAGTTAATTGCTTTGCATAATGTTGCGTTTGTTTATTTTAGATATCTCCGTATTCAATTGTGATGCACGACTTGTAATTGAATCTCTCGTAATGTAGGTTTTTAAGCGTCTTAATTATAGCTTTTTGCGATGACCGTTTAGCTTTACTCAGTATTTGTACTAGGATAATTACCTTTTCGTAATGCAATTTATTTATAGATTGCTGTGGTGAATAGTTTTCATTAAATGCTGGGTGTAATTTTATGCGCTTTTCTACTCCGTGATGGATTTAATTACTTTTAATGCAAATTGTGTTGCTTTAGTTCTGAAAGTTAATTGTTTGAAATAGCAATTTCTCTAAGGTTTTTATGTCTGGAATAAACGATGCTTTATTCGCGAACTTCTCTTAGGTGAGGATTGCACGCTGGTTTTAAATTACAGTGGTTTAGGTTACTGATATGTTTGCAGAGTGCTTTGCTGTAATTTATAAAGGTCAATGTTTTAACTAATCTTTCCGTAATTGTTTAGAAATTACGTTTAGCTTTGGTGCTGGTTAATTTGCGTTTTGTCTTTTTAGTTTACCGGATTAACCGTGCGTTTTGTATCATGCTAGTTAATTTTTCGTATTTTGGTATTAATGGATGTGCGTCCATTATTTTTGGTTTATTTTTGGGTTTGTTCTAATAATTGTGATAAGAATCTCTTAAACATCAAGTCTCATAAAATTTTCTCAATATAAAGTCTCGTTTTGAAAATAATTTCTCTTTGTAACTATTTTCAAAAAAAATATTGGCATAAAATAAAATAATAACAAAATGGTAATCAAATAATAAAATAATAAAACTAGCATATATCAATTATAGTTTGTGAGATCAATTGGATTAAATGGAATGAACTTACATTAATTTCTTCATCTGTTTTTTTTTTGTGGGCTCGATCGATGCTGTATCTTGTCCACGTTGGTTTGTTGCTGGATTCGGTCGATTTTTGTACTTCCTCCAACTTGGTTTGGGTTTTGTCAAAATTGCGAATTGAAATTCTTGGTCACCAATCTCTTTGATTTTTGGATTTTTAGTGCCCTTTTGACATCCGTTACGACTGCGCCAGTTAAGGTTTGGGCCTTTGGAGCGGTGTTTTTAAAAACAATTCCAAACACTTAACAATTTTTATTGATTCTTAAACAGAAATTACAATGGAATTTAGAATAACTGTCAAAAATAATAACTTTAATCAAAAATAATATTAATTGTACTAAGGCGAGTAGTCTAGGTAGACAACAATGCAAAAGCTGTAATACTCAGACTGACTCGATTGAGTAGCTTGAACAACGAAGTATGGAGTTCGAAGACTGACTGCCGTGCCTTGAGCTCCCGGGCTTTTTATAATAACCTGCCCCTCACACGGCTGTGGGAACTTGCAGATCTCAAGTCTGCTTTTCTCTTAATTCTACACTTTATTCCATTGTAACAATCTTATTTCTAAGTAATTACGGTATGTTAACCGCCTGTGACCTGCCACCTGCAGTATCACTGCCCTCTCGGATGCAAAGTTGCATGTCCGTTCTCATGAACTGTCGATAACCTCTCTGGGTTATCCTTGTATTACATTGTTGCAATGAACTTATACTTTATTTAACAATTTCTAATAATTCCTATTAGATTCAATATATTCAATACATATAGATAATTGGGGAATACATAACTCGCGTCGGCGCGAAATTCGCGCAACACACTTCTGAAGTGACGGGAATACGCGCAACAAGTCTTTTAAATTTATGGCGCGAAATTCCCGCATATTAAAACTATATGAATGTTTAGTGCCAAAATTTTTGGCACGTAACAACGTTTTATCGAATTGTTTAGTATATTTTTGCATTAATCCTACTCAGGTGACTCTCTGTTCATTGCTGTTTTGCCTGAACTTAGAGTATCACAGATCAAGGCCGTTAAGGTTGTAGGCATTGATTTTAGATGTCAGTTTTTGTAGTAAACTAGAAGCTAAAAGTTTTAGGCTTACTTATGCTGATTCATTTACTTTTCTACAATAGCTGTCCATTTGGAATGTGCTTCAGATTTGTCTGCAAATGCATTTTTAGCAGCTTTTTGTTGTTCCTTAACCTGTCGAGGTTTCTACAGTCACATGTATAATGATGGTACAATAAAAATTGTTGTGGTTAAGAATGCAGTTATTGAATACTTTCGATCAACTATAGAATATGAAAATTTAATTTGATATTATAATACACCCACCTCACCCTAAATGGGAGAACTTTGGAAAGACAGTATATCAAATATGTGTTAAATACATTTACGTACAGTTATACATTTAAAGAGATTTGTATCGTGTTTTCAGAGATCTTTGCTCATTGTAGCTGACATCCAAATGCTCCTGCAGACTACACTGCAGTGCCATTTTTTAAATATTAATCTTTTATGCTCATTTTTTAACAAGTAGTTGTTTTCAAAGAACATTCTAAATTGAATACATCTCATTAAAAAGTATAATCTATGACACTCAGTGGTTTTCAAAATTATAATTTCTATTTACAAAACTGTCACTTACTTCAATTTTATCATACACATGCACCTTAGTTCGGCCGTTATGTGCCTCTAAGATGGTGACCTAAAACGAATTTATTAATTAATTTCATTTGCTTTCTCTGAAAGCATGAGTGGGTTTTCATTAAACTAAATAGATACAAAAGAATGTTACGTTACATTGTAATTTATAATCTGAATATTCTGAATTTTAAACATAAGATGTAGTTAATAATTTTAAGAAAAAATAATTTTCCCATAGGTAAGTTATTGCAATGATTGTACACAGACAAATCTGTTAAAGAACATTATTTCAGTATAATTATAATCACCTGAGGATGATATCTGATTGATATTGAAACTAGTTGTGACTTATGTTTTTAAAAAAATTTTAATTACAGTATAATTGGGGAAGGTTTCGAGTTTTATTTGGTTTCACGATATATCATGATAAGACGGTAAAGTTTGTGTGGTACTGTTTGAACAAATTTATATACTTATAAATGACCAGTGATATAACTCTGTGCTTCCCTAAACCAATAGGCTTGAATTAAATTTTGTAAAATTAGTTCATTTCTATTTTTTTCTTGGGGAATATTTTTGTGTAATTTATGTGCGAGTGCTTTTTACATTGAAAAGAATGTTCAGTAACATTAGTATGTAATGTTCTTTTTTTGTTGGATAAGGAATTAATTTTGTTCTCATTTTAGGTAAGTGATGGTATAATAGACTGTTTATTATATACAATAATTTGCACAAAATAAGGAAATATTGTTAACAATATCTTTCACTTGGATGTGTCAAAAAGTGGGGTGGTAATGAAGAGATCAGAAGTTATTGCTTATTCTGATGAACAAATTTCCATGAATTTTGGATCTAGTGCTAAACCACTTCATTTAAAAAATGGAATGAGTACTGAACAAATTAATACTAACAGTGCCTCAGCTGTCAAACAAAATTATTTTGAAGATAGATTGATTGCCGAACAAAATAATGTAGGCAATGCAATGTCTTCTGAGAAACATAATACAGGTGGTATGACTAATGAACAGTCTAGAACAGACGATAGGTTTAATGCAATGCACTCTTCTTTAAGTGAAAGTCAAGGTACTCTTTTGTTAATTGTCTATATATCTTCTCAAAATTAAGTTACAGCTGCTGGATATATATCTATACCCATGGAAGTAGACAAAGATAACCATACAAGCTCGTTTAATGTTCCAAGTTATTTGCATGATGATGATGTATTTAGTAATAAAATATATGATATTAAAGTAGAAGCTGATGACTATATAATGGAAACAGTGGATGATGTTTCTTCAATTAATACGTTACCCAATAATACTGGAAATGGACAAGTATATCAAAATGTAATGCAGATAGAAACTAATTCTGTAGGTAAGTCTATTTTTTGTTTTCATACCTTTAAAAAATGATCAGGTGTATAATAGCACTTCTATTAATAAGAAATATGACTAGAACTCATTTAGAAGTTTAACGATAAACAAAAAGTTTTATATTTTTGTTGATTATTTTTGGTATTAGTGCATTTTTAAGTGAATTAGATATCACCAATATATTCAGTGTAAAAAATAATAAAATCCAATTCATACATTAGTGTACAGGGACAGAAAATAGACATGTTACGTTTTGCAGATGATATAGCCATTATAGCAGAGTCTAGAAAAGAGTTAGGAGAGTTTTTAAATATTTTAGATGATATACTACGGAGTAACTATAGTATGAGAATTAACTCAGTAAAGACAAAGATAATGACAAGTGAGTTACAGCCTAGTTCTAAACCAAAATTAAAAATAGGTAATACCGAGTTAGAGGAGGTAGATGAATTTTGCTATTTAGGTAGTATAATTACAAAGGATGGACGTAGCAGAAGGGATATAGTAGCTAGGATAGCTCAAGCTAGAAAAATGTTTTTAAAAAAGAAAAACTTACTAATAGCTAATAGTATTAGTTTAGATAATAGAAAAAGTTTCTTAAAGTCGTACGTATGGAGCGTTCTACTATACGGTAGTGAGACTTGGACAATTAAAGAAGTAGATAAGAAAAGATAGAAGCTTTTGAAACTTGGTGTTATAGGAGAATGTTAAAGATTAGTTGGACAGATAGAGTAACAAACGAGGAAGTTTATAGAAGGATATGTGAGGATCCCTGTATGTGGAAACAATTGAAGGTCAGGAGAGATAGAATGATAGGGCACCAGTTAAGACATGAGGGACTATTTAGTAAAGTCTTAGATTATAGACTACCAAATAAAAATCGAGTAGGAAGGCCTAGACAAAGCTATATTAGTCAAATTATTAGAGATTTAGGTTGTGAAGGTTATGTAGACCTTTTTAGACTAGCTCAGAATAGAAAAGAATTTAGAGCTGCGTCAAACCGACTTTAAGTAAGTTCGAAAACAAAACAAAAAGAAAAATAAAAATCAGTTAACTAAATGTCACCAGGACATAACTCACAATTAGCTAGCGGTCTGGCATGTTGGTAGCGTTTCGTTGCTTAAGCCTTACCATAACATATAATTTAATAAACCTCACCATGACATAACTCACAATTAGATAGCGGTCTGGCATGTTGGCAGCGATTCGTTGCTTAAGCCTTACCATAACATATAATTTAACACTTTTCCTTTTTGAAGCGGATAACCAGGTTATATTTCATTTCCTTATAAATGGTAATCATGTAAACATGTTAGATTTCTTTAACAACCATCAGGTTGCTAATATCTATGTAGAGTCAGCTGGATAGGAAAAAGATATAGGAAGACCTAGACCAAACTATATTAGTCAAATTATTAGAAATTTAGGTTATGAAGGGTATGTAGAGCTTTTTAGATTAGCACAGATTAGAAAAGAAGTTAGAGCTGCGTCAAACCGACCTTAATTAAGGTCGAAAACAAAATGATGATACATTTTTATGGGTTTTGCGGTTGTATTGGATATTTGATTTTTAATTGAAATTGTCATTTTTTAATTCTCTTAATTTAAATATTGCTAAAAAATAAAAGACGTCATCAAGATGATTTTTTTCTATTTTTTCATTGATCGTATTCTAAGACTATGCAGTTCTGTACCATATTAAGCTATTCTCTACGTCAATTATTGTATTAATCCCGGGTATAATTTTTATGCCCCAAATGTGGTCACAAATTATTAGCTTGCTTAATAGCTATAGCCAAGGTATCCTCCACTCGTCGCTTTCAGTCGAAAATCACTACCAGGTCTTCTTATAGATCAGGGTTACATGAGGGACCTTTTTTGTTTGGTTCAGGCATGTGCTACAAGGTGCATTGAACCTATGCTTTTAGGGAACACAAGATATTATTAAGGTAATTCGACATGTATGAAGGACTGCAAAGATACACTTTATGCAATTAACATGCACTTTCGTTTAATACAACGATAACCACATTAGTTGATGGTCAGTTCTCATTTAAAACACACTTTTCTCGTGAACTCGTTATTGTCCCCACTTTTTATTGGCTAAACACAATAATCACATTTGTGTGGCGTATCAACTTATTGCCTTATAATACATGAGAACTTGAGACCGCAATTTTATCGTACTAACATATTGATGATGGATCAAAAAGCTTACCGCTTTTGGATTAAATCTCATTCCTAATATTAAAATGAAAACTGTGTGCAGCCAACAGGCATAGTAACCAACCCTAAACATAAAGCTTTTGTTTAACTAAATTGGTCAAAACTACTTTGATTATCACCAGACAAGAGAACAACCCAAAAACTTTATTTTTTGCGTTTCAAGTGTAATTAAACGATTCATATTTTCTTGAGAAATTCTACATGCTTTGGGTTTTGAAAATCTATTTTTCAAAATCCTGTATTTTTCTGAAGAGAACTGAATCAATGAGAAGAAAAGAAATCAGCAGTGGCGTAACTACACCCCTGCCAGCCCCCGCTATGCGGGGGGGCCCCAAGTGCAAGAAGGCCCAAACGATAATAAACTCAACTTATTCATCTTCAACGTATTTGGCAGGTAAGAAACGGTCAAGAAAATATTGCAGATAATTCAGAAACCGCAGGTTAACGAACGTTTTCTTGATGTTACTACTAGGAACTGCTGAAATACAAGAAATAATAATTAAGATAAATACTGAACACCACCTGCAGCCTGCATCCTTTCTTCTTTCTATCCGTTCTGTCCTATTTTGTAAGGGTTAATAAACAGATGAAAGAGACTGTAAACTTTAATAACAAAGATGTCTATATTATTCTTAAGTGATAAGTTGTATAAAGTGGTAAAGCATTATTAAACGACGTATAGTAGGGTTAGTTTGGTTTGTGGGATTTTAAATAGGAATAAAAGGGCTATTGTCTGTACAGTACAGATTCACAGGATGGCAGGTAGCTTAGTAACCTTCGCTTTCTAGAAATATAATACTAGAAAGAAATTCATTTTGTGGTTTCTAGTCAGCTGGTTGCAACGTATTTGCATTAGCTGCATTATATATAACGGAAAGGAAGTAAAAAGCATTCCAGTACGTTTTACTCAATAGTGTTGTGTTCGTATTACAGGAGGTCTTTCATATTTAAACGTAAGTATTTATATCTATTTTTATTAAACTACTATTGATTTGATCATAGTTGAAGTCGCGCTGAGAAATACATATAAATAAATCTTTAAGCATTCAATAAAAATCATTTATATTTTGTTAATTAAAGCATTTAAAGCAAAGTATGTATGTGTTATTTGTAATTTCAAAAGGCTTTTAAATAATTATTACTTATCTAATTACATTATAATTAATTTCATTCAAAATTGCAGGAAATAATATACAATGAGCACTACAAGCGGCGCTGCAAAAACGAAAAGGAAACTATTGGAAGAATCAAAGAGCAAGATTCCAAAATAAGTTCTTTTTACTTCTAAAGAGTCCGAAAACAAGAACAATCTATGAAAGAAATTGGGCTTTCGACAGTAGCATCTACTAGTTCCGCTACAGACGAACAGCAGTCGTCAACAATTTTAAAACTCTCACCCAGGGCGCAAGTACATCACATAATGACGGCCGCGATAGAAATTTGGAACTAGATACCACTACAATTACAGAGGTAAATGTGAGTAGTACTTTTCACTTAATGAACTATCTATGGATCTGACGAAGAATATCCAACCGATTTTGCACATTTTTAAAAATCAATGTTTTACAACATGACAATTTAAGAAAAGAAATAATTAATTACGGATTGTGTAGACCAGATGGTGCGTTTCCTAAAGATAATAAAATAGAAGTTTTCAGTTCACTATTATTACTTAATAACTGCAAGCAAAAATAAAAGCAATACGTTAAACTTACCACACAATTCAAATGGGTGGTTGTGTTATTCTAAATTAAAAATTGTGTTTATTGTCAACCATGTTGGCTGTTTGCTTCAGTAAGGTCAAGTTGGACGACCGGAAGTAATGATTGGCAGGGTTTATCAAAAATTAAAGAGCATTTGCTTGCTCAATCTCATTTAACTTGTTGTTTTATTTACGATATGTGGAAAAAAATTATACCATAGATAAGAAAGATACTCTACTATTAAAACAAGAAACTGAATTTTGGAAAAATGTTTTACACAGACTTTTCAATGTTACTTTAACACTATCCCAGCGCATGCTGTCATTTCGAGGACATAGAGAAAGTTTTTCTGATTCAAAAGACAGTTACAACGGTAATTTCTTAAGTTTAGTTCATTTAATTAGTAACTATGATCCTATATTACAAAAAGTGCTTGAACGACCCAAAGGTTCAATTAAATATCTTTCCCCAAAATTCAAAACGATATTATTAATACTTTAAGCGCACACTTAAAAATATTTTATTAAATAAAATTAGATCCGCTCCTTTTTCTCAATCATAATAGACACTACACAGGATATAACTAAGATTGATCAATTAAGTAAAATTGTAAGATATATTGATTTTAAAAAGACAGCTTGGGAGAGGTAACCAAAATAGATATTTGTGAAACTTTTGTGGGTTTTACAAAGTAGAGTCCCAATCTGCTGAAGGACTATGTAATACTATATTAAGCAATTTAACCAACATGCAATTAGATATAAATAAATGTAGAGGGCAGGGTTACGATGGAGCTAACGTTATGAGCTGACGTATTCTGGCGTGCAAAGAGAATTTTAAACATAGAGCCTGCAGCCTTATATATGCACTGTAGTGCCCATAACTTAAATCTAGTCATAAATGATGCCGTTAAAGGTATAAAAGAAATAGAATCGTTTTTCTACTTTTAGAAAACATATATACATTTTTGCTAATAGTATAGTAAGATGGAATTGGCTTTCTGTTTTTAAAGAAAATTTCACACAATTGAAACGCTTAAATCCGACACGTTGGGCGGATCGAGTAAAATCTTTAGCTGCCATAAGAATTCGGTATAAAGATATAGTAATGTCTCTTAATAAAATTATTATGATATCAAAAAACAGATGAACGAAATGACGCAAAGCAAATATTAACTAGCATGGATAATTTTAATTTTATTTTTTAAGTGTTTTTAAGTCAAATTCTAGAAGAGCTTAACAAGCTCTCACAAACTGCTCAGAGTGAAAAGGCGAATATTAATCAGATAACTCTCTTATTACAAAAACTTTAAAATTTTCAAGGAAACAAGAAATAACTATTCCAACATCAAGGAGGAAGCAGCGAAAGTTGCAGGGCAATGGAATATTAAACCGGAATTTATAAAAAGGCAACCAAAAATAAAAAGCATTACGATGAATTATCCAATGATTATCGATTTAATGATGAAGAATTTAAATTTAAAATAAATGTATTTTATCGCGTAATGGATATTATAATTTCACAGCTGTCGAATCGTTTTAAATCGCTTTTTCATGTAAACGAAAAGTTTAATTTCTTAGAACCTAATGTATTTTTGAATTTAACTGCAGACGATATTTTATCTAAGGCAAAACAATTGCAAAAATTTTACTACAAAGATTTAAATGATGCTATAGGTATAGAACTTACTACACTCAAAATAATAGACTTATTTGTGATGAATTAAAAATGTTAACGGTATCTTACAATTTTAGAATATCTAGTACTTTCCAAATCTACAGGTTCTAGCAGTTTTCCAAACACCATAACAGCCTTAATGTTATACCTAACTTTACCCGTTAGCGTTGCAAGTGCGGAGAGATCTTTCTCAAAATTAAAATTATTAAAATTATCTTAGGAACCGCACTTCACAAGATAGATTAGACGATTTATCCTCTTAGCAGTAGAACATGACACTGCCAAAATATGAATATAGAGGATACAATAAACGCGTTTGCAGCAAAACATGCAAGAAAAACAAAATTTTGAATTTGATTTGGAATGTCTGCTAGCTCATAGGTTTTTACTGTATCAAATTTTAGGTGTAAATAATTTTGTCGGCGTATAAATATGTAGATTTAATATTAATTAACTTATAAGTTTGAATTTATGTAATTTGGTTTTATAATTAATAAAGCACTTGATTAATATAGTATATGTATTTAATTCTATACTGCTTCCTTCTCTACATGTACTATAATTTAAAAATATGGCTAAATATAAGCCAGTAAAAGTAATACATTTTAAAGAGAGCCCACTTTAAAATTTTTGCGGGGGGGCCCAAAAATCGTAGTTACGCCACTGGAAATCAGTCTCTTGGTATTTATGAAGCACCTTCTTTCAACCAAAGAACAGACATTGTTATTTGCTCTTTTTATCAGGAAGAGGCATAAAATACATAAGGGCTCAGAAAACAACATAGTTTTCTGAAGAAAACAAGAAATACGATGATTCGACTGGAAAGTAAATGACAATGCCTTATATATAAATAATAATCATAATTAATTCAGTTAATGAAAAATATCTTGAAGATTTATTTGAATAAAACAAATTTCCAAGTTGTTAAATAACATAATTGCAAGCTTAAACGTGACACGCGTGGATAACGCAACATTATTACATCAAGAATCCCAACTAAAACAAACAGGTTTAATAATACGTAGGATAGAAAACGCATATAATTTAATGCATACATTGTATTCGTCTACGTGACTAGAGAATTACAATCGACACCTAATTTATTGGAAACAAGCAAGGCATGGTAATTAAAAATCAAAATTTCACCAAATATATTTGAACAAACAATGGTTTACTTATTTAGAAGTTGAAAATCCAAGCGAATCAATGCTATTAACTCGAAATCGTACGTGACAAGAAGAACGCGTTGATGTTAATATACAATAATAATACCATGGAATATCCGAAAACCTGGTATGAAAGTTTCTACAAAAATAACGAACTTTGCGCTTGTCAATAGATAGACGGTACATTTAAATAGGACCAGATTTGTAAACAAATCAGTTCATCATAAAGTAAAGTATAGTTCACGTCTTTGAAAAACGAAAATATCCACGTAAAGTGAGTAATAGTGAAGTGTAAAATAATACCACTGAAATGGAAAATTGATGGGTTTGTCGTTTTCTCCTTAAATAGAAAAACGTAAGTAACTAAAAGTTGTTTTAATGTAAATTCTAATATTAACCTTATAAAAAGGACTCTATAGAATCACTGGACACAAATCTAAATGATTATGGGAGACAGCTCTAAACAATTACAGAAGACAAATTTAAATAATTAATGGAGTCCAGTCTACATAAATACGGGAACAAGTTTAAGTAAATGCTGAAGCGATTATTACTGGAACAAATGAGGAAATGCAATATTGTAACAAATACAATAAGTCCGCCCCTGCGCATAGTGTACGTGCTAGACAGAACAAGACCGAGCGTCCCTTATCAGTAGTAAGTCATCATAGTCCATCTATATACGCCGGCCGGTTAAGAGCGCGCCGTGAACTGTTGTAATCTATATTAATGTTAAGTTTGTTTGTTTTACATTTATGTATATTTGGTTTACGTTCATTAAAAGTTTAACATAATTAAAATCTGTTGATTGAATCGAGCAGAACCCCTTTCAAATCAAATAACATAACAACCCTGTTATAATATGCATTTACTTCAATGATTAATAGTGAAGGAGTTTAATGGAGTATGCTAGTGTATTTAAGGCGATGCTAAGAGAGATATACACAACAGTTGGACCAGAGACTGATTTAAGCTGAAAAACAACAGGTTAGCCAATCTGAATGTTTATTATTTTTATTATTTTATTTGTGGATATTTCATTGCACTTTGCTAAACAAAATAATTTAAGATTTTTATTTAATTAAATATTACTAATTTAAATACTTTCAAAATTGTTTTCAAGATAATTTATGTGAGGAGCCGGCAAGATTTAATTTTTGGGTATACATTGTAAATTACGTAAATTACAAATGAGGTTAAATGAACGTTCTTCAGGCTTCAGTTAATAATTAATAATACTAGTGATTTTGCTGACTTTTTGATCATCTTCGGTAATAATAATTATGAAATTTATTGATTCAGTTATTAGAAGAAAATTCCATTTAAAGAATTTTTAAAATTTTTCATACGTTGTAAATATTTTGAGAACATTATAATAACTTGTGCTTAATGGTGTTTTGTTTAAAGATTAAAACAGTTAGGAGAGGTAGATGGTAGGTTTAAAGGCTTTGTTTGTCGTATTGTTGCAAGCTCCGTGCGTAATTCAAAAACTGAGCTAGCCGACACAATTAGATATTAAAAATTAAAAATTGAGAGATTAAAAACTTTTTCCTTTTAATTCACAAAAAGGGCACATAGGGGTATTGCTACAGTATCACAACTATATATATATATATATATATATATATATATATATATTGATAAACAGTCGTAATGACTTCAAAACAGATACATAGCAAACGACATG
>JARFIW010000579.1:0-43939 GCA_036346225.1 Platerodrilus igneus
GTAGTTTTAAAATTATAAATATATTCATTTGCAATTTTTTCATAAATTATAGTTTCACAATTTTGACCCACAACTTTTAGATACTTAAAAACCCCACAAAATTTGTAGCCATCCTTTTTAGATTTATCATTCATTTGAACAAAAACTACAAATTTTTGTGAACTTTGTTCTAATTTCTCAATTTCTTTTAATCTCTTATTAAGAGGCTTTTGACTGTTAAATTGATTAATCAAATTTAAATCTGCTGAAATTCAATTGTAATAACCTTCATTCATTTTTTCTTCTAAGTTATAATCTTTGTCCAAATTTAAAAATAGCAATTGAGTTTCGGTGTCTATTTTATAACCTTTCATCAATTGACTTTCACCATTAATATTTGTAAATAGTTGACTCATAACATCAATTATTTTTTCAAAGTAAATTTCATCATCAATTGAAATTTTTTGGTTTTTAATTACTTGATTTAATGCATTATTCATTCCATATTCTCCTTTTTAAATATTGTATAACTTTAAAATCATTTTATTAAATTAAAAAACACTTCCTTAGAAGTGTTTTTTAATTTTTTCTTTAATATAGTAGCCAACTCCAGCTTTTTTATTTGAAAAAGAGGTAATGTCATTGGCAGCACTTTTGATATGGTTTTTAGCATTATTCATAGCCACCCCCACACCAGACCATTCTAATGCTTTTTTATCATTGTCGCTATCTCCAAAATACATTATTTCGTTTTGATTAATATTATATAATTTGGCAATTTTTTGTAAACCATACACCTTATCAACACCTTTTGGACTAATTTCAATATTGGAAGAATTAGAAGCATAACTTCAAGAAAACATTTCAAAATTATGTTCCCCCAATTTTTCTTTAAGTTGTAAGATTCTGTGAGCTTTGCCAAATGCTATAATTTTGTAAAATTGTTCTGCACTATCTTTTTTGAATTTTTCTAATTTTCTTTTAGATATTTTTTTCAAAATATATGTGAATAAATCTTTTTTTAAGACAAATGAAATTTTTGGATTTTTAGCATAACTAAAACAATTTACCTTGCTGGTTTTGGCAGTTTCATAAATGAATTCAAAATCTTTTTGAGCAAATAAATGCTCTTCAATTAAAATTGGTTGAAGATTTTGATCATACTTATAAATAGTGGCCCCATTTAAGCAAATCATAAATTCCTGGGCCTCATTTAAACCAATGGCAGAGGCCACTTTACTGGCTCTTGAAAAACTTCTACCTGTTGCAATACATATTTTAATTCCCATTTTTCGTGCTTGATTAATAGCTTCAATATTTATTTTTGGAACCTTCTTTTTGCTTCCAACCAATGTACCATCAAGATCAAAAACAAGTAATTTAATTGATTGCATATAGTTTTATTTGATAAATTCTTTTAAAGCATCTTTTGACATAAAACCAACATTTTCACGAACTGGTTTTCCATCTTTAAATAAAATTAAAGTTGGAATTGACATAACATTGAATTGTTGTGCAATTGCTTGTTGAGCATCTGTATTGACTTTTACAAAATTAACATTCACTTCTTCTGTTGCTAATTGTTCATAAATTGGTGCCAACATTTTGCAAGGACCACATCAATCTGCATAAAAATCAACAATTGTTGATGGTTTTGATATTTCACTGTTAAATTCTTCGACTGTATTTATTACTTTTACTGACATCTTTTTGTCTCCTTTTTTAAAATATTTTTTTCAATAAAATCTGCAACACCATCTTCATCATTTGAAAGTGTTGTAAATTGGGCAAGTTCTTTTAATTCGTTAATAGCATTTTCCATCGCCACTGGAATATGTACTTTTTTAAACATTTCAATGTCATTAAAACTATCGCCAAAGCAAAGAGTTGTTGAATTTGAATTGTCTAAATTCAGATATTGTTGAACTTTTTCAATGACAGACCCTTTGTTAACTCCTTTTATTGCAAGTTCATATACTCTATCTGTATATTTAATTATATCAAGTTCATCTGTTATTATTTTAAATTTATCTAAAAAATCGATTTGAGTTTGCTCTGAAGGTTCATTTTCTAAAATGACTGTCATGTGATTAATTGCTTCATTAATATCTATTAAATTTTCAATTACTTTATAATTCATTTTCATAATTTCACTTCAGTACTTTGAATTTTCACCTTCTCCATAAACAAAACAAGTTTCATCTGAAAAGAAGTGAACTTTATATTTGCCGACTTCTCCATAAGTAATATCAAAAACTTTTTCTACAATTTCGTTTTCAATGTATGATTGCTCTATTCATTTTTTGTTTTTAAAATCATAAATATGAGTTCCGTTATTAGCTGATGCAATTCCCCCAATTTTATCTAATTCTAAATAAATTGATTGTTGCCATATTGCATCTTGTGTCGATCTTGCAGTCACAGGGATAAAGTAGTATTTTTTTTCATAAACTTCTTTAACTATTTCTTTAGTTTTTTGACTAAATTCATGATCACTTGCTAAAGCTGTGCCATCAAGATCTGAAAAAATCAAAATATTTTCTCTTAATTTCATAATTTATCCCCCTTATATTAAAAGTAATTATAAACCATTTATTGGCAATATAAAACTAGTTTGTATCATAAAACTTACAACAAGTATTTTTTTTGAAATAATTAAGCATTACATAAATGCATACGCTACTAAATAGAGAACAAAAACAACATCTAAAACTCAAACTACTGGATGAACTTCTTTTGTTTTTTTAACAGCCACACTTCCAAGAGAATATGAAATTATTCCAATAACAATACCATTTGCAATTGAGAAAGTAACTATCATAAATAAAATAGTGAAAAATGCACCAATTCCAATTTCTGTTTTATTTCATTCAACATCAGCAATTGATTTCATCATAACAGTTCCTATAAAGACAGTAGCAGCTCCACTTAAACAATCGGGCATCATTTTAAATATTGGAAATAATCCCAAACTTAATAAAAATCCAAGAGAAGTAATAACACTTGCAAATCCAGTTCTAGCTCCCTGCATAATTCCCACACAACTTTCGCTGTAACACGCAAGATGAGATACTCCTAAAACTGAGCCAACAACAGTGGATCCTGCATCAATCACAAGAGCTCTGTGAGGAATTTTGTTATCTAAACCTGAAGCTCTGTTGATTTCGATATTAATACTTGTCAATGTTCCTGTTGCATCAAAGAAATTTAAAATTATAAAGATAAAAATTGAAATGTACATAGTTGGTTTATTTCAAATATCAATATTGATAAATTGCTTATATGTATTTTTTATGTTTGATGTAAATCCCGCAAATTCAGAATAATCTCATTGACCTGCCTTTCATTTAGCTGTTCCAAAAGAATGTTGAACAGCTTCACTATTAACTGTATTTGCAAATATGATAGCAACAATAAAACCAATAAATAACATTACAATTACAGGTGCAAAGAATTTTTTGTAAAAAAGAATAATTGATGCAAATAAAACAATTGAACCTAAAATTATTGCAGGATAATTTAATTTAAAATTTGACAAGTTAGCAACCGGTAATCCTGAAGCTGATTTTTCAACCCACCCCATATTTACTAATCCTACATAAGCTATAAAAAAACCAATTCCTACACCAATTGCTAAATGAATTGAGTGAGGAAGACTTCTAATTAAAGTGGCTCTTAATTTTGTCACAGACATAACACAAAAAATTATTGAAGAAATTGTTGTAGCTATTAAGGCTCCTTCATAGCCAATTCCCCCCTGATTTGCAATATTAAAGGCAAACATAGCATTTAACCCCATACTTGGTGCTAATCCAATTGGAACATTTGCACTAATTCCCATAATAAATGTCGCTATAAATGACGCTATAGCTGTGGCTACAAAAACACCCCCAGAACTCATAAATTGGCCTCCACCTTTTATACTCTCTGCTTGGCCCAGAATAGCTGGTTCTACAGATAAAATGTAGATCATTGATAAAAAGGTGCTTGCGCCCCCAATGATTTCTTTTTTGAAAGTTGTATTAAAATTGCTAAATCCGAAGTATTTAGCAATTTTTGAGTTTGATGCTTGATTTTTGGACAAGCTTTTATTAGCTTGAAATTCTTTATTTTCTTTCATTTTAACTCCTATTTTTAAGGTAAATTAAAAGCAAAAAAATATTAAGTTTTATTAAAAATTAATTGACAATATTTAAACTTCTATAATTTTGCTTTTCTTTACCTGGGCATAATTAATAGAGCTTTGTAAAAAGTTCGAATAGTAACTTATAGAGATTAGATCGGTCTAATCGTAGAGACACCAACCCTTTATGTTGGTTTATACAAGCACTATTAATTACATTTATATTTTAACTTGCTTTTTAGAAATGTTTGCAAAAAAAAAAAAAAATCATCAAAATGATGATTTAAATTTCAAGCTGGTCCGGAATAAGGGACTTGAACCCCCACGTGTTACCACGCCAGATCCTAAGTCTGGTGCGTCTGCCAATTCCGCCAATTCCGGAAAAATGGTGTCCCGTATAAGACTCGAACTTATGACCCACTGGTTAAAAGCCAGTTGCTCTACCGACTGAGCTAACGAGACAATGAAAAAACAACATATTTATAATAACATTTTTTTTATTTTTTTTAAATAAAATATAAAAAATCTATCTATTTTATTATGAATATTAGAAGAAAATTATTATCTTCTATAAAATAAATGTGGTCTTTTGTAGTAGCTTTGCTAAAATATATAAAAAAACAACCAATAAGGTTGAATTGATTTTATTTCTGGTGCTGATGATAGGACTTGAACCTACAACCTACTGATTACAAGTCAGTTGCTCTGCCGATTGAGCCACATCAGCGCAAAAAATGGTGGAGCATGACGGGCTCGAACCGCCGACCGCCTGCTTGTAAGGCAGGAGCTCTCCCAACTGAGCTAATACTCCAAAAAAATATAAGATGGTAGCCTGTACGGGGTTCGAACCCGTGTATGCACGGATGAAAACCGTGTGTGTTAACCACTTCACCAACAGGCCATAAAAATGGCGGCTTTTGCAGGACTCGAACCTGCGACCAACCGGTTAACAGCCGGTTGCTCTACCAACTGAGCTAAAAAGCCATAGATAGAAAAAATCTACTTTTTGATAATAGCACATTTATTTATCTAAAATCAATATTTTTTTATATTTTTTTTAATTTTCTTATCTTTATAAATAAAATTTTGCTTTGTTGGATATAAAAAATGACAAGAATTAGTAGGTTATTTCTTGTCATTTTAAGGTTATTTGTTTTCAAACTAAAGATTATTTTTTGACTCAGCTAAATTGCAAAAATTGCTCGAGGTTTATCAGTGGCATATGTTGTGTATTTATCATATGTTAATTTAATTTTAAAATAGTCAAGTTCAAACCAATATTCAAAAATAGATGCTGTTTTTTTATCTTTTGCTGGTATGTCTTCATCAAAATGTAATTCATAAACATTATCTCTTATTTTATTTCAAAATCAGTATTTCAATATTTTTCCTCCAATAGAGTAGTCAAAATGTTTTTGTTTTGAATTTACTAGAAATTCTGTTTTAAAGGCAGTTAATTCAGAAGATGTTAAATTTATGAGAGGATACAGTCTGTCAGTCCACTTACTTGAATTTCCCCCAAGATATAAATCCCTTCATTTTTTTAATAACTCCGAATCTTTTTTCATCCTTCCAAAAGCTTCATATAATTCTTTACTACGTTCTTTTGGCATAATGTCATATGTATTTTGAAATTGAGCAATTGCATTAGCTATATTTTCTATATAAAGTTGTCTTGTCTCTTCGTGGTCTCTTGTGAAGTTGTCCTGCGGTTTATATGCGATTATTAAATCAATCTTATTTGGAATTGGATGTATGTAATTTCCAATTTTAATTTCTATTTCAGGAATTTCAATAGTGGCCATACGTGTTAATCTATCTTGGTCTCCATAAAAAATACTGTTTTCAAGTTTTAGATCTTTATCTTGACTTTTTAAAAATCCTTCTAACTTTGTATTAAAACCATTGTTAATTTTTGTAAAATGATTGTTTTCAAATGTTTTTAGTTCTTCTCTGCCTTCCTTTCTATTATAATCATATCCATAAATTAAATCCAAGGCCTGAGCAGAAGGTTGTTCGGGATTAAAATAGGCATCTTGTAATCTTTCAGAATTAGCCCCAGCATTAACACTAGGTAACTCTGTTTCAAATTTATTATCTCTTCTAAAATCTATATCTCATTTAGAATTGGTTACTTTAAAATTTGATTCACCATCAAAAGAAATTTCTTCAATGTCTAATGAGGGGGTCAGATTAATAAAATACTTTTCTTTCATATATTTTTCTATTTGTATATGATTATTCTCGGTGTTTTTATATCAATTTTCAATTTCTGACGTTAAATCTTCCACTCGTGATTTTTTCTCAGGGTCTAATTTCAAATTTGAATACGATATATTACTTCATTTTTTGACTTCTTCATTGTTTCCAATTGAAGCAAAATCTTTTTTAATTGAGTTACTCAATTTTTTTATAGCGTCTAGAAATCCTGTGTGACTTGATATACTCATTTTAAATTCTTCAGTTTTTGGTACATATTTTTGTGGTTCACCAGCTTGATCTTTAAATCAAACACTAATTTCATAATTTAGTTGAATATTTGCTATATAAATATTGCCCTCATTTGTTTTATCAAATGTTATATTTTCCAATAAAGTAACTTCATTGAATACTTTTCCATTAGGTAAATTTGATAAAATAATTGAATATTTCTCATTGTTCGCTAATTTGTTTATTTTTGGTTCTAAACCAGTGTTTTGATTATTAATATCTAAAATTTTATTTATATCCTCTAAAATATTAGGTTTTCATTTTTCATCAATTGGTTTAGTTTTTTCTCCACTATCTTTTCATATTTCTTCAAGATTTTCTTTATTGAAAAACCTATAATTTTTATCTTCTTCTTTTTCAATATATACTAATAGTGAATCTTTTCGTGAGTTAATGTGTTCTTTTACAATATTATCTACTTCTTGTTTGAAGTCTATAATTAATTGAGGTATATCAACCAATTGTTCATCTTCATCTCCTTTATCATCTTTTTATTTCCACATGCAACCACAGTTGAAGTTGAAGTGGCTACTAATCCTGTAATTGCCAATATGTTTAATAGTTTTTTCATCAATTTTCCTCCTTTTGATACTTATAACTTTATCAAAAAAAAAAAAAAATCAAGTTTTGACCCTACAAAATTTAAGTTAACATAATGTAATACGTCAAAAAAACCGGACGCTCTACTCGATTAACTTTAGCCAATAAATTGAACAACAAATACTATAATTTTCTTAAATTTTATAGTTAAGTCTTGATGAATAAACTATTCCCATAAACACTAAGAAATTTTAAAATATTGTAAATCTAGAAGTCCGGTATTGATGGGGGATTTGACAAAAATCAATACTTAAGTATAAAACTTAGAATAATTTTTAATATAAAAAGCAACCTTTTTTAAAAAAACTATTGTGAATATGCACAACAGTTTTTGTTTTTAAGGTTGCTATTTTTAATAATTTAAATAATACTAACATTATTTCAAAAAAATACTTTAGAAGATTATTTTTAGTCTAACATTTATATAAATTTCATTTTAATTAGCCTTATAGTTATCTAAAAATAATCTGTTAAAAATGAACGTCGGGGTTAATGCATGTTAAAATTGCCATTTTAGCATATGTTTCAATAAGATTTTCCTTTTTAAAAATATCCATAAAATCTGAGATGTTATCAGCAAAAACTTGAGCAACTTTATCTATATCTTGCTCTTCCATTGCTGTTTGCAATGATATCGATATTTTTTTCATTTTTTCATGCTCGTCCTCAGTTAACTCACCTTCAAGTTCCATGATTTCCTTTCATTCTGCACTGTCTGCAAAAGCATCAAATATTTTTTGCAATTCATCTTTAGTTTTTTCTTTATGTTCATTGTGGTAATCTTTATATCACTTTAAATTTTTTAAATTTTTTAAAGGGTCCTCATTTTTTTCCTTACAAGATACAACCGCTGCACTAGTTGTCACAACTAAACTAGCAGCAGTTAAAATAGTTAATATTTTTTTCATATTTTTCTCCTTTTTCAATAAATATAACTTTATCAAAAAAACAAAAAAAATCAAGGTTTATGATAATAATCTAAAAAGTACCCATAAAAATAAGACCTACCTTTTTAGTTTTTTTTGTGAAAGTCCTAATGTTTATGGTTTTATACCCAACAATAAACGCACACATTTTAGAACTTTTATTGATAAAGGTTAATTTAAAAAAAATCTATCAGTTTGATAGATTTTTACAATATTAAAATTTAAATTTTTAATTGAACAACATAATAGCTAAGCCTAAATTATCTTGTATGTTATATAAATAAAGAAAGTTGGCAATAATGCATTAACAATAAATAATGAAATTAACCCTCCAGGAATTCCTATTGTTTTAAAATCAAAAAAGTGATTAATTCTATCTACTGGTATTAAAGTCAAAATAGTTAAAAACATTGCAAATGCCATTAAAATCAACAATCATCTATTAGGTTTGTATCTATCAACACCCTTTATTTTTTTATTACTTCGTATAGGTAAAAAGAAGTTATTGTATAAGATTGCATAAAATATTGGTGCTAGCATTATTGCAATATACACACCTGTTTTTCCAAATTCTGAAGCGAGAGTTGCATCATTTGGTAAATATCATCGAGCAATTTGATAATTTAAAACTGCAAATAAAGTGTTAAAAAGAGTTGTAATAGCAATTTGTACTATAATCCCCTTTAAGAGACTTTCTCTTTTAGTTAAAGGAGGTTTTTTCTTCATAACCCCACTTCTTTCTCTTTGCATTCCAATCGGAATCGCCACAATTGTTTCTACAACAAAAATGTGGAATAAGATATTTACAGAGTTTAAGACTAAATCTTGATAAATTGCTAAAATTAACAATAAGGCAAAAACTTGACTAATGTTGGCTGCAATTAGAAATGAAATAGAATATTTAATTTTTTCATAAACATTTCTTCCAGATCTAACTCCTGAAATAATAGTTTTAAAGTTGTCATCAGCTAAAATAACATCACTTACTTCTTTTGCAACCTCTGTTCCAGTAATTCCCATAGAAATTCCAACATCTGCTTTTACTAAACTTGGAGAATCGTTCACTCCATCTCCTGTCATAGCCACAATATTATTTTCTTCTTGAAGCAAGTCAACAATTTGTGCTTTATGTTCTGGATTAACTCGAGCAAAAACATTAATTGTTTTTAATCTTTCTCTTAATTCTTCATGGGTTAATCGTTCAATTTCAGCTCCACTTATAACTTCATTGTGAATTTCATCAGTTATTCCTAATCTTGATGCAATTTCAAATGCTGTCACTTTATGATCTCCTGTGATCATAATTACTCTAATCCCACCTTCTTTGGCTTCCGCTATAGCTTCACGCACTTGTTCTCTTGGAGGATCGATGATGGCCACACACCCCAAAAATGTTAAACCAGATTCATATGATGATTTTCTGCCGTTACACTCTTTTTGCGCAAAACCAAGAACTCTTAAACCCCTTCGAGCAAAACTAAATAGTTGTTCTTCAACTATCTTTTTATCAGCTTCACTTAAATCACTCACAACATTATTGATTAACTTAAATTTACATTTTGTTAAAAGATAGTCAACAGCCCCCTTGGTATAAACCATTCTTTTTTGATCTAAATCATTAACACTTGTCATCATTTTTCTCTTGGAATCAAAGGGAATTTCATCAACTCTTCTATTGTGTTTTCTAATTGAAAGATATTTGATTTCAAATTTTTTAAGAAATTCAATTGTAGCAATTTCAGTTGCACTACCAAATTTTTCATTTTCAACAATTGCATCACTACATAAAGCCATACAGTTTATTAATTCTTTGTATTTTTCTGGCTCAAATTTAACATATTCGTCTTCTTCAAAATCTATAAAAATTTTATCAACCGACATTTTATTTTGTGTTAAAGTTCCTGTTTTGTCTGTGCAAATAACATTAACATTCCCCAATGTCTCAATGGATTTTGGATTTTTGATAATAACATTTTTTCTAGCCATTTTTTTAGTAGCAACCATTAAACAAATTTTGACTATAATCGTTAAAGATTCTGGAATTACACTAATAGCAGCCGCTACTGCCACTAAAAGTATTTTATTTCAGGCTTGGAAATTTTCATCCAACTTATCTGAGATAAATCAAGAAACCATAAATAATAGCACACCTAAAAAAACAGAGGTTAAAGCAATTATGGTTGTTAATTTCATAACTTTTTTTTCTAATGGAGTTCTAGCTTGTTTATGTTCTGTAATTTTTGAAGCAATTTTCCCAATTTCTGAATGATCCCCTGTTGCAAAAACTACACCCATTAGTTTTCCTTCAATAACCAAAGTAGACATAAAAGCAATATTTTTTTGGTCTCCCAACATCAAACTACTTTGTTCTAGTAAAGGATTTGATATTTTTTTAACTGCTTCATTTTCTCCAGTTAATGCAGATTCATCAATTTTTAAAACTTGATTTTGCAAGATTCTAATATCTGCTGGTACAAAACCACCTGAATTTACAAAAACAATATCTCCAGGAACTAACTCTTCAATATCAATTTCATATTTTTTAGAATCTCTCAATACAATTGCTTTTTGCCTATTTTCATTTAGCGATGTCACTTGGTTTATTGATTTTACTTCTTGGATTGTAGCAATTATTGAGTTAGTCAAAACAATTATACAAATAATTATTAACCCAGCAATGTCTGGAGCCGTTATTTCTCTTGCGACTGAAAAAACTATAACTTGCAAAAAACCTGCAAATATCATTATTCCACTTAAAGGATCTAAAAAAGTTTTTAAAAAAATGGTAAATCAATTTGGAATTTTAGGTCTTGGAAGGGTATTTCTACCATATTCTTGAAGTCTTGTTGCAGACTCTTCTATATTCAATCCAGTATTTTGATTAGTTTCTAAGATATTACATATTTGTTCATTTGATAATTTATATCATTCTCTAATTTCTTCGCCAACTTGGGAGTCTGTTAACTCTTTTTGTTGTTCATTATTATTCATCATTTCACCTCTAAAGATTAATTTTCCTAACTCTATGAGTATAGTCCTTTAAAAATTTTTGTCAAACATTTTGAAGTTGACGGTTGTATTAAAAAGGTGGTGTTTACTTTAATTATTAATTTAAATGAATTTTTATAAAAAATACTTGCTTCTTAAATTATAACAATTTTTCTTCAAAAAACACTATTTTTGATAGTTTTTTTCAATTTATTTCGGGTTCCCCGAAAAATGCTAGTACTTTGTAAAATGTAAGCATTTAAAACACTTATTTTATAAGGGTTTTAAATGACACAATTTTAGTGCTAGCATTGTTTTTAAGAGTGATAGCACCATTTTTTACTACCCCGGGGTGGTAAAAAATGAATGTGTGCTATCACTCTCTATCCTGCTACACTTCGTGGTTATTAAAAATGAGTTTAAACCGGGATTAGTAAATATAAATTTATTTTAGATATAACTATTTTTAAAATAATTTTGCAATTATTATTAGTCAATATTTAAGTATTTTAGTTATTGATTTAAATCAAAAAAGATATGATCAAAACCAAATTGTAAATATTTAATTAATGTTTAAAAAAATTAATAAGAATTGTGTTTATAACCTGGTTGTTTTACTTTTCTAGCAATTCCACCTTTAATAACCTCATCCGTTTTTTTATCATGACATAAACTTCCAAAAGATTTATATGATTTAACTTCTTCAAAATTATATTGGTTATTTCCAATTTGTATGGTTTCAATATCATATTCTAATAAACTTTTTAAATCTTGTCCGTTTGCTTTTAATTTTTTAATAGTTAAAATATTTTGAAAATTTTTAAAACTATAAATTTTTTTACCATACCCAAGAGTAGATTTAACAAATCACGAAATTTGCCCTTCAGTATGGCAAGAACTATTAAAATCTTTATAATAGTTTTCAATTCCCACTTTATTATTTTTCATATAAGAAATGAAACTATTAAAATCTGTCATTTTACTATCTACTTTTTTATTTTCTAAGTGTTTCATTACTTTATCACAAATTTTAAGCAATCTTTCAAATGACCCTGCTATTCTAATTCAAAATTTTATTCACAAGAACATGTTTTTATAGAAAATTGTTTCAGGGGTCTTATATCTTGATTTAAAAGGAAAAACCTCACCAAGTCTTTTTATCAAATGAAATTTATCAAGAACATATTGTGCTCCAAGATGCTCTGCTAAATTGGGTATCCATTTAGCAGCATCACCCAACAAAATTATTTGTTTATTTTCTACATTTTTATATCAACAACTTAAAAATTTTTTAATTTGTTGAGCATATTCAGCTGTTGAAATTGATGTTCCTATTTTTACTAAATTAAAATCTACTTTTTTATTTTCTAAGTAGTTTCTATTTCAAAAACCTTTTTTTACACCAGTGTGTGCAACTAACAAGCGTGTTCTAAAATCTTCTTTTTGTGATTTTTCCATTAAAGACATGAATGTATCGTCAGTATTTAAATAAATGTAGTTTTTATTTGAAACATCAATTTTATCACTAGCTAAATCATCTATAGTTTCTTGTTTTATTTTAAGTCTTTTAACAATATTGCAAATTGTAGCTTCAGAAATTTCACTATATTTCAAAGAATCTGCAATATCCTTATATCTCCCTCCACTATCAACTTTATTTAAAACTTCATTATCTAAATTTGTTAAAGTTCTTGTATGTGGCCCAATTCCAATACAATCATCCAATAAAGTTTTAACTTCTTTTGTATCTTTATTTTTGTATCTTGTTCGGGTAAAAACTATATCTCCCCCAATTGTTTTTATATGTCTAGTTCTTGTCCCGTGAATAACTCAACCATTTTGTTTTCTCTCTTCACTATTTTTAATAGTTGTGTCCATACTTTCAAAATCATTTATAATTTTTTCTCTAAATTTTTGAAAAATTTCTTTCTCTTCATTTTGAAAATATAAATTTTGATTAAAGTTCAAAATTGATTTCATTGAATTTAATTCATTCATTTTTAATTCCTTTTTTCTATTTTTCTTTTTTACATTATAAATTATTTAATTTAAAAAGTTTAAGTTAAATAATAAAAACATGATTTTTAATCATGTTTATCTTTGGGTATTTATTTAATTCTCTTAACTTTTCTTCTTTTTCAAAAAATAACTCCAATTATTGAACCAATTATAATAACTGACACAATTACAATAATTATTCAAATTCTAAAAACTTTACTTCCATTTGTTTCTTCTGGATTTTTGTTTGGGTCATTTGGATTTGGTTGGTTTGGATCAACTGGTTCTGTTGGTTCTTGTGGACCTATTGGTTCTTGTGGGTTTGTTGGTTTGCCTGGAATAGTTGGGTCTGGTGGTTCAACCGGAGCAATTTCTTCACTATCTGGATCGTTAATAATTAAGTAACTTCCATATCCTGTTGTTTTAATTGACTCATCAATTGAAATTATTGTAATTTCTAAACTCACTTTTTTGGATGAATTTAAAAATTCATTAATTTTTTCATTCGCATTAGGGTCAACTTTCAAATCGATTCCGTCAAAACCTTCAAGAGAAATATAATAATCTTCTCCATAGATATAATCCCACTCAACTCCACTAGGGCGGTAACCTTCTAATATTTTAAAGACATAATTAAAAATATAATTATCTTTGAATTTCTGTTTCACTTCTTCTGATGAACTTGTAAAATCATATTCAATTGGGTCTATATTAATTTTTGATAAATCCAAAACTTTTTCTTCTTGGTAATCTTTATTGTTAATAACTTTAAAGTAATTTGTACTATTTGTTAAAAGTGCTGAGGTTGAAATTGATTTAACCACCAATTCAATTTCTTTATTTTTCTCTTGAATATTAACAAAATCGTTTAAATCAATTTCTTTTAAAAGAACACCTTTGCGATCATAAATTTCATAATCAACTTCATATTCTGCTTTTACTGAAAATTTTTTGATTTTTTCTTTGACGTAATTGATGATTTTATTTTTAACTTCAACTGGATTTATTTCATTCATCTTTAAAGAGCTAAGCTTTAAATTTCTTAAATCTTTGTAGTTAACAGGCTCACTTGGAACTGGAATTTTTTGAGTTTCCACTCCACTAACATATCTTCTTCAATATACAATTATTTCTTCATAGCTTAATTCTTCAATTTTTTGACTTGTATTAATTGAAGTGTAGTTTAATAAATAATTTTTAAAGTGTCTTCCTGGAATTGAATCAAAAAACTCACTCACATATTGGTTAGATTTAATTTTAGAGATATTTAAAAAACTTGTGTAGTCTTCAAATTCATTTGAAAGATAAATTAGTTTGTGAACTGTACTTCCTGATTTTGCTTTAATTTCTACTTTACCTGGTTCTGAAGGATTTGTGTATTGGTCAACATAATCTTTTAAATAAACTATATAATGTCACAATCCTGGTTTGCTTCATTGTTCGTTTTGAACAGGGCGAATACTTTCAACATTACCTTTTTTAGTAAAGGTTTCAGGATGTAGTTCTACTCTTTCGATTTTTGCGATCTTTTCTCAATCTTTTGGAGCAATTGCTTGCAGCAACTTCACTCCGCTATTGGCAACACTTGCTTCCATAATTAAACCGCTAAATTGTCGCTCTTCACGATCAACATCATCTTGTTTAATTCGAATTCCATACTTATCTAATGGATCTATTAAAAATGGATATCTTTCATTTTTAACAATATGTTTGTTGCTAAAGAAAATAAATTGATTTCTCATTCCAGTTTCTGGATTAATAGTTGGGTCATATTCTTCATTGATAGAACCATCATCATTGTGTTTAGTAATTAATTTTTTTTGTTCTGGATAAATAGTGGGATTTCAACCCAATCATCCATAATTAATTTCTTTCATTAAAGATTCAATTTTAATAGTTACTTTCAATTCAATTGTTTGTCCAGATCCTGATTTAATTCCTTTAACTAAAATTTCATATTGGTTATTGTCACTGCTTTTTAAACCTTCTTCAACTCCTCGTTCATCATTTAAATCTATTTTGTAAATGTCATCATAAACAGGCACTTCTTCACCATTGACATACATTATTTCTTCTTTTCGAATTGCACTAAATTGAACTTTAACACTATTGTGATAAGTAAAAATATTTTTTACTGGATCATATTCTGGATTATCTTTTACTACTTTATTATCAAGAGAATTTGGATCAATTATCATTCCTGGTGTAAAAACAAGTCGTTTTTGTGCTTCTTTTTTTGCAATGTTTTCATAATACCAATCGGTTAAATTTACTGCAATAGGCATTTTGACATTTGTCACAAATTGACTAGCGCCCGATATTGAACCTTTATCTTTTAAAGTGATTGATACATTTCTATTATCTAGAAATGCTGTATCAATCGTTAATATCGGATTGCTTCCTTGAAATCAAGCACTATATTCACTTCCGAAACTACTTTTAAGTCTTCTATCAATTTCTGTTTCAATATATTGTTTATTTGATGGTTTTTCTTTGTTCTTACCATTTTTTTCAATTGAATCAATATTTGGTGAAGTATCACTAGTTATTGAAAAAGAACTACTTAAAGCACTTTGTACTTTACTTTTTAAACTATTGACATTGTAAGATGAATTAAATCTTATAGTTCTTGAGTTAATTCCGATATAAGCACCATGATGATATCTTGAAATTCCATTGGCATAATCAAGAGAGGCATTTATAAAAATTTCAAATTCTAAATCATTTCCATTTCAACTACTTTTTATTTTAGCTTCAATTCTGTGCCTACTTTCATTTGTGTGTTGAAAATATTCGTCCAAAAAAGTTTGACTATTGCTGCTGCTATTTAAACTCAAGTAAATACTTTTAGAATATGGTGTACCCATATTAGGGCCTCTGGGTGATTGTTGTCAACCCTTGCTACCGTTATTGGTAAAATTATATCCATAATCTAAATTCAAATCAACCGATTTGTAATAATCCAAAAATGTTGATTTGTTAGGGGCATAATTTAGCACATTTATACTCAATGCAGTTCACGATTGTCCTCATCATTTTACCCTATCACCTGTGCTTATTTCTTTTTTATAATCTAATGATGAATCAAAATCACTCATTTGTGTCATACTTGGCATTCGAAATAGATGAACTCTTCTATCTTTACCATAATAATTCATATTTTTTGAAAATGTTGGATATGTTGGATTGTATCTTTGTCTAGTTCGAAAATCATAATCTACTTTAGATTCTAATTCACTATTTGCATATTCTTGTTCACTTTTATTTAAGTTTCGTTTGTTTTCTTCTATGATTTCCTCATTGAATGTAATTTGTAATGGAATTGTAATTAGCGGAGCCACTCCAATTAAAGCTAGTATTAGTTTTTTCATTTTGTTATTTCCTTTCTTTTATTTGCGTGTCTAAAAAGAAAATATTAAAAAACATTATTTGTTAAATTTTCAAAAAATAAAAAAAGAAACAAACATTAGCTTTCTAACATTTGCTTCTTTTAAACTAAATAGATTATATAATAATTTGTTTGATTTTAATAAAATTTCAATTATCTATTTCTATTAATAATTTTTTGAGCATATTTCTCAATACTTTTATGTAAGTAATCATATCCGTATGCTTCTTCTCCCTCTTTGTGCTCTTCAATTCATTTTTCAACTTCTTCAATCAATATTTTTGATGTGGTAATTCTTGTTTCGAAAGTATCATCTTTTAAATATATTTGATAATTTAATTCCAATCAATCGATGAAACTTGCTTGATAATTATAACTAAAGTTTGAATTTCTTGAAAAATTAGCAAATTCTTTCGCAACTCTTTGGTGGTCCTCTTCAGAAAGGTCATCTTTAATAACAGGGCCTTCACCATCATGATATTCTATAAATTTTTCAAAACCTTCTTCTTTAAGTCAATCAAATGCTTCTTTTGAACAAATGGGTTCAATTTTTATTGCTTCTTTTTTTTCTTCCAACATTGCTTTTAGCTCTTCAAGAGTTTTTCCTTCAAGAATGGGAGGTTCATTCTCAGAAGGAGTTTTTCCTTTATCGCAGGCAACAATTGTTGCGCTAGTTGAAGCAGTAACTGCAAATGCACTCAATAATGTTAATATTTTTTTCATATTTTTATTTTCCTTTATTTCTATGTTTGTTTTTTCAAAACTTTACATTAAATATTTTAGCATAGTTTTTTTCTAAAATTATTTCTTTTTTACTAGAATTGAAGTTATCTGCTTCTTCCTAGTTTTTTAGTATTTTGGTTTTTGTTTAAATTATGTTTTAAGTTATTTAATTCTTGTTTTTTGGCTTGTCTAATTAAATTTATTTCTTCTAACTCACAAATAGATAACGGGGGTATCTTTTTATCATTTCTTAAAATAAAACTAACTTTAACACTTTTATAGTAATAATCTCTGCCTTTTATAATTTGGCCATTTTGTCTATGGTAAACTCAATTTGTATTTTCTTTATCTTTATTTGTCAACATTTGAAATCTATATTTATTACTATCAGTTAAATACTTATCAATAAATGCAATTCTTATTTCTTGTCCATATCCTTTCTTTTTATTAATGTCTCCTTTAATTGGACTTAATCCCAGACTCAATCTCCTTCATTATATTTTTTCTTCACGTTATTAATTATAAACAAAAAAAGAGATTAATATCTCCTTTTTAATTCTTCCATATTTAAAGGGTTCACCCTACCTCAATAGCAGAGGCTTGTAACCGTCGGCTTGCAATTGCTTCCGCTCTCATAATTAATATATCATAATATTTTAATAGTTTTTATTTTTATCATACTAAATGAGAATTAGAGTTACCTGTTTCTGGCTTGTTTTTTAGATTTTCTTGAATTTTTGGTATTTATTTCTTCTTTTTGTTCTTCTTCTTGAGCTTGTATTAACTGAAAAATATCTTTTTGGCCATTTAACTTATTTTTAAGTTGTTGGTTTTGTTGTTTAAGAGACATACATTATTTATCCCCTTTCTATTTAAATGTTTAAAAAGAAAACATTAAAAAACTACACTTGTTAAATTATTTTTTTATAATTTTCCCCAGGGAAAATTAAAAACAAAAAAGAAACAAACATTAGTTTTCTAACATTTGCTTCTTTAAACTAAGTAAATTATATAATAATTTATCGACTTCTACCTGGTTTTTTGATAATTTCTTGATTGTTTAAACTTAGGGGTAGTTCTTCATATTTTTCTTTTAAATATTCTAAATGTGCTTCTTTTGTTTCAATAATTTTGTCAAGTTTTTGTTCAACTGTAGGTTTGAAAAACACTTTAGTAACCGCATTAAATACTTTGTTAAATTCTTTTATTGGGTTTGCTTCTTTAGTTATTTTAGTTCAATCATTTATATAGTTTGAAGCCATTTCAGTTGTTTTTTTAGTTTCTAAATTTAAAACTTTTTCACTAATTCAAGCAAACATTTGGGCTTGCGTTTCTTTAATTCCTCTTATATGTCCTTGGTATCCCTTATTGTCATTGACATGTTCTAAGTAATGGTGTCCAAATTCATGCAATAAAGTAGTAAATTTTAAGTCAGGGTCCAATGTAACTGATAATACAATTCTTTTACCATCAGTATATCCTCCTTCTCCATCTTTTGAAATTTCATATTTTAAATCGAATGGTTTAACACCATTTAGTAAATCTATCAATTGATTAAATTCAGGATTTAAAACTTTATTTTTATAGTTTTTGTCAATTATTTCTTCAATTTCTTCTTGTTTTAAGTCTGTTTGAGTTGCATCAAACAGTGGCTGTTTCTTATATTTAAAAAATTTTTTCTCGCAATTGGCAGAACAAAGACTTAAAGGTTTATGAGTTTTGCATAATGGAATAGGAGATAAAACATAAAGTGCTTTTTCTCCCTTATTAATGTTAACTCCTTCTTTAACCCAGGCATTATAAGTTTTCAACTCAGTAATTTCTTTTTTTTGATTTAGTAATAATAATGCATTAGTAAAGGAATATTTTTCAAAAACATTTGTTTTCTTTGAATAATTTAAAAGATCATCAACTAATAATTTGATAGATGAAGGATTTTCAAAAGCTTCTTTTAATTGTTTATCAATTTCTTGCTTTATCTCACTTGCATCAATTTCTTTTAAATTAATCATTTGGTTCAAGTTCTTCATATTTTTGAATCTCACTTTCTAAATCATTTATATATTTAATCTTTTCTTTTAAAATTTCTTCATAATTTAATTTCATACTTTCCTCCTTATTTTGTATTTAAAAAAAGTAAATATTAAAAACTATATTTGTTAAGTATTTGAAAAACAAAAAAAGAAACAAATGTTAGTCTTCTAACATTTGTTTCTTTAAACTAAATTCATTATACAATAATTTATCTGCTTCTACTTAGTTTTTTTGTATAAACTAATTCTTTTTCAAAATTTTGATCGAATTCACGTTGCATCAAATTATTTTGACATATCATTTCTTCATATCTTTCATGATCCAAACTTTGTTCTAAACTATCAAATTCTTCCACTTTTTTTAATTCTTCAAACTCTCTTTTGACATCATCACTTACATAATTTTCTAAATATGTTTTAAATTTTTTTAGTTTTATTATGACTTCTTCATATAATGTTTCATAATTCATATTTTTGTTTCTCCTTCTGTGTTTAATTAAAAAAGAAATGTTGTAAACAAACATTTCTTTAAAATGAATTTAAAATTATCTAATATGCTTTTTTTCCAATTCTGGTTCAAGAAAATCATCTAATTCTAAATCTGTGGTTGTTTTTGCCAATTCAACTTCATTAAAAATATCTTTTAATTTGTCTTTATGAGCTTTTAAAGAATTAGTTACAGCAACTGTATTTTCTTTAAACAATTCTGCCATGTTTTTGTATGATACTGTCATTGTTTTATTTTCATAAGTTTTTGTAACTTCATCAGTTAAAATTGACATAATAACTTTAACTTTTGATTTGTCTTCCAATTCCACTTTGCTTTCAGGCATTTTCATTGATATTGATGCTAAAATATGTTTTCCTCCAATTTTTTCTTTATTTTCATTTAAAACTAATGGATTGAAATTAACTGATTTGCCTTGACTATCTTTTTCTATACTATAGACTTTATCAGCTTTTTTTTCAACAATAGCACCTTTAACAGCAAAATCAGGAAGTAATATTGAAAATGATTTAACATTTCCATATTTTTCTTGAATGGTTTTGCTTTTTTTAGTTTCAGGTAAATTTAGGCGACCAAAGTAATATGAATTTCCTTTTTCATTAGTTCGTTTAGTAGAAATTTGGTTTGCATAAACTGGGGTGTTAATATAATTTGTTTGTTGTTTTTCTGTTGACATATTTTATGTCTCCTTTTCTTTTTGTTTTTTATGTTTAAAAAAAGAAAAGTTAGAAAGTAGCATGATTGTCAATTGTAAGCAAGTAATTTTAAAAAAATAAAGAAACAAACATTAGCTTTCTAACATTTGCTTCTTTAAACTAAATAGATTATACAATAATTTATTTAAATATTTCTTTATTTTTTTATTTTAATTTTCTCTAGTCGTGCTTCCAAAAAAATATTCTATTAAAATGTCAATTCAAAAAAACAAAATATACAAAGCAAGTAGCAAAAATCATACCCCAATTATTAAACCTTCTCAAGTTTTTTTCCATTTTCCAATTTTTTCTTCATTTTCATTTAAAACTAACGGATTGAAATTATCTGATTTATCTTGACTATTTTGTAAATCTAATTCTTTTGACAATTCTTTTATATCTAAATTATTTTTTTCATATTTTATGACTCCTTTTCTTTTTGGTTTTCTATGTTTAAAAAAGAAAAGTTAGAAAGTAGCATGATTGTCAATTGTAAGCAAGTAATTTTAAAAAAATAAAGAAACAAACATTAGTTTTCTAACATTTGCTTCTTTAAACTAAAAAGATTATACAATAATTTATTTAAATATTTTTCTATATTTAATTTACTTTTTTTGAATTTTTATAGATCTATTTCAATTCCAAAAACTAATCCGATTGTCATGGCGATCGTACCTAAAGATGTACAAACGATAGCTGCAATTATCAAACCTTTTCAAGTTTTTTTCCATTTTCCAATTTTTTCTTCTTTGCCTTCTTCATCGGCTACTGCATATGAAAGTCAAAAGCCTCCAATATAAATGACAATTCCCAACACAACAGCAAAACCAAACAATCCAAATATTGGAACAAATTTACCTAAAACTCATTCAGTAATTGGTGTTACATTTATTCCAGACTCTTCTTTTCTTCCGGCAAAAGTTTCTAATTGGGTAGCTAAAAAGTATTCAATATTTTTTAACATTTTTATTTTCCTTTCTTTTTATTTATATGTTTAAAAAGAAAATATTAAAAAACTTGATTTATTAAATTTTTGAAAATAAAAAAAAGAAACAAACATTAGTTTTCTAACATTTGCTTCTTTAAACTAAATAGATTATACAATAATTTGTTTAGTTTAAACAATCTTTAAAAAATAAAAAATTATTTTATGTACACAAATGATTGTGGTGCATATAATAATCCAAATTCATATAATTCTTTTGGTTTTGCAAATTTGTACATTTTATAGAAAATTTGTACATTAATTTAAATATTTTTAATTCAATATTATTATTACTTAATATAGATTCAATTACTAATATATTTCACCTAATTTTTAATAATAAGATTTAAAAATACTTAAATATTGACTAATAATAATTGCAAAATTATTTTAAAAATAGTTATATCTAAAATAACTTTATATTTACCAATCCTAATTCAAACTCATTTTTAATAACCACGAAGTGTAGCAGGATAGAGAGTGATAGCACACATTCATTTTTTACCACCCCGGGGTAGTAAAAAATGGTGCTATCACTTTTAAAAACAATGCTAGCACTAAAATTGTGTCATTTAAAACCCTTATAAAATAAGTGTTTTAAATGCTTACATTTCACAAAGTGCTAGCATTTTTCGGGGAACCCGAAATAGATTAAAAAAAATGATAATTTGTATTAAAAACAAAAAAATCAAAGTAATTAGTACTTTGAATTTTTACATTTTTCCAATAATTGCTTATTTTCTTCTGCAATTTGCAATTGTTGTTCATATAATTGATTGTAATCTTGTTTTTCTTTGCTACTCAGTTCACTTGGTAATAAGTTTTCATATTTATAATATTTTTCTTTAATTGTTTCTAATTTTAAGTAATTTTTTTTAATTTGATCAGTGAGAGTTTTTTTATCGATAAAACTTTCTTCAATTTTATAAAACATTGACATTAAATCATTTTCATCTTTTTCTGATTCACGTTGCTTTTCTTGAACTCTTTTGATTATTGTTTTTTGTTTATTTATATTTTTATTTTGTTCTTGTATTAAGAAATCATGATAGTCTTCAACTTCAACATTGTTATTAAATTCTGAATCAAATTTTAATTCTTCAATTGAAAAACTATTTAATTCTTCTTGATAATCTAACTCCTCAGTTTTAGATTCATGTTTAATCAATTCCTCATAATTTTCATCAACAAAGTTAAAATAATGATCTCTTTTATAATTAATTGAATTTGACGGAACAAAACTCCTTTTACAGCCCATATATTCTTTAAAAATATTTACTTTATAAGAATAGAGTGCATGAATTAAGGCGGGATTTTTACCAGTTTTTTTTACAATTAAAAAATTTTCATCCAAATTTAAAATTTCATTAGGTCTTAATAAAGGTACTGTTGTTGCATTTGTGGTTTCTTCCACTTTTTTATCATTTTGAGTTTTGCTATTACTTCTTCCAAAATTATCATTAACAGAAAATGCAATTATTGGTTTTTCTCCATACTCTTTGGATAACTCTTCAGCAGTTTTATAGCTATTTGTTCTTATATAAATACTTGTGTTACAGTTGTGTTTAATTGTTTCAGATTCTTCATTACCATAAGCAGTTATTAATTGATTGTAGTCTTGCAAAATTAACATAAAAAATATGTTTCTACTTCGCGCAACTGTAATCATTTGTGGAAATGATGGAATTTTTGGAAAGTTTCCAAATTCATCTAAATAAAATTGAACTTGTCTTGATAAAGTAGATTCTTTTAACCTTCCACTAATTTTGTTGTTTGTAGCTACTTTAACTGAAATTTTATAAAATTGGTCTACAAAACAAGCCACTAGTGGGTGAAAAATTTTGTCATCATCAGGAATGATTAAGTATAGGATTGTTGGTTTTTCTCCATAAGCAATTGCTTCCATATCAATTAGATTTTTAGTGCTGCATAATAATCCCTGAATACTTGTAAATGTATATAAAGTTGTTCCTGTTTTAACAGTTGTTAAAATTGATTTTTGAGTTTCTTCAGCTGAATTTACAACTGTTAATATTTGATTCAAACCAAATGAATCTTCATTATTTGTTTGTGTTGTTTTTTGATAATCTAAAATTCATTTGTTTAATTGTGGACTATCAACCATTTTAAGAATATTGACAATATTAAATTTTTCTAGAGGCATTTTTTCTTGATTTTTATCCATAATTTCAAGCATAATGGTTGCAATTCCTACAAAAACTGTTTTAGCAGAATCTGTTCAAAAGGGATCTCCAGTTGCACCTGGTTGGATTATTATATTTGCTAAACTCATAATTTCTTTTTCTGACAAAGATTTTAGGTTTTGAATGTAATTTTCAACTTTTGTATCAAAATCATATTCATTTGTATGAAATCGACCATTAGAAACAAATAGTTTAATTTCTTCTCCTTTTTCTCAACCACTATTAATTACATTATTTTCAAATTCTTTAATACAATCTTCACATTGTTTTAAATCATGAATTGAACATCTCAATTCTGTTTTTTGTCCTTTCAATTCAACAATTTGATTATTAATAAATTCTTTCACAGTGACTAAATTTGAAAAAGTTTTTGTAAAACAAAAATCTTGTTTGTAATTAATTGCTTCTTTTCGATATGTTCAACTGATTAACAAAGGATTTCAACTTCAACTACTTGTAGTATCTCTAAAATTCAAAACCTTAACATCGTATCCTTGAGTTTCTAAATAGCCACTAGTTTTTTCATAAATTTCACCTTTTGGATCGGTAATAATCATTGTTGGTTGTTTTTCTTCACTTATCATCGAATTTCGTAAAACTCCTGGAAAAATTAATTTTTCAGTTTTTCCACTACCGGTTGCCCCAATGACAATTACATGCATTTTTTCAACGGTGTGATAAATGAAATTATATTTTTTGTGATTTTTTGCTAAATTTGTCTCTCATTTATTAATAGCTTTTTTATATCTATCAGTATCTAGAATATTATTTTTACCATCATATTTTTCATAATCTGTTGCAATTGGGGGAATAACTAAAATATTTTTGTTTTTAGTTCGATACTGAATGTTTATTACTCACTCAGGGTTCTTAATTCTTTCTCCAACTTTTTTCTTGTCCTTTTTTTTACTGCAATTTATTTCATCACAATTAAAATAGTGGTGAAATTCTTTTAAACTTTTTTCTACCTGATTTGGATCAAAGTTCAAAATTTCATTATGCATTCATTTAGCAACTCCAAAATCTTTTATTTTTGCTGTGTTAATATTTTTAACAACTTTTTTATGTGCTTTGCCAAAAATTATTTTAAAAAATATATAAAAATACCAAAAAACTAATAGCAATAAAGCAATTCATAATAAATTTTTATACTTATACAAAAACTCAATTTTAATAATTTGTTTGTTGACTAATAAAAAAAACACTACAAATAACACCAATCCAATTGCAAAAACTAAAGTTAACAATAACAGTCTTTTACCAATACCTTTTTTATCCATACTTTTAACCCCCTATTGCTCCACCGATTATTGCAATCAGCATTATTGTAATTGCTAATATAATCATTATTTTTTTATATATCTGAATTTTGTTTTTAACAATTAAATTGTTATATTCTTTTTCCCTAGCCTTTCATCAACTTTTAATAGTCAAATTTTCTGCATTGGAGTAAACTATTTTTTTTCAAATTTTTTTATATTTTAAATATTTTCAAATAATTATTAACTCTATTATCAAAATGAATGAACCAATTAACATTAAAAATACTTCTATTTTTTCCATTTTTCATTTCCTCGACTTTCTAAAATACTTTTTGTTTTATTGATTTCAATTTGTAGAAATTGATTTGTAGTAAAAATAAAATTATTAATACTTTTTAATAATTTATCAATAATAGAAATTTTAACTTTATTTATTTTTTTATGATGTTTGGGAACAAAAACACTTCTTTCGCTAACTTCAATATTTCTTTTAATAGTATGTAAAATTTTGTTACCAATTCTGGAATAAAGGCCATCATCTCCATATAAACTTTCTTCTTTAAACTTGCTTTTTTCATTTCCATTTACTTCATTAACACTATCTTCATAAATTTGTAAGTTGTTTGAATATTGATTAAATTCTTCACATATTGATTTATCATTTTTCAGGATGTGTTCTATTAATTTATTTATCTCTTTTTTTCTTGTTTTACTTAAAAGTTTATAGCTTAATTTATTAACTTTTTTGAATTCTTCTTTACGATTTTCCCTATTGTAGTAATTAATATCGGCCAAAATTTGATTATAATCATTAGATAAATCATCATAGATCTCTTTTACGTCTTGTCATGTTGGTTTTTCAAAAACCAAAGGTTCTTTTAAACTTTCTCTAAAATATGTAACTAAATTTTGTCTACTTTTATTAAACTGATTAATTTCAATATTTTTTGCATTCAAAATTAAATCTCTTGCAAATTTAAATTTAAAATCTTTTAATATTTTTTTTTCATCAAAATTATAAATAGTTTCAAATTGACCATTAATTCTTGTGGGTTCTTTTTCAAAAAAAAGTAAATGAACATGGGGGTTATCTGTATTGTTGTGATGAGCAAAAAATCATTCCACTTTTTCGGGATCTATATTTTTTGATCAAAACAACATATTAATTCTTTCTTTTAAAACATCATGAATATCTCCTGGATTAAATAGATTGTATTTTTGAGCAAAATTTTCATCAAGTGAGATTACTGTATCTCATACAAATTGATTTTCCCCATCAATTTTTAACAAATTTTGTTTAATTTCATCTAAACGTTTATCATCAACTATTCCTTCTTTGCTTCATAGACCCGTATTTTGTTCATGTGTTTTTTTAAAGTTTTCTATTTTCTTTTCATATTCTTTTAAATTCGTTTTTTTCAATTCATATAATTCGAAAATTTCTTCTTTTGATAAATTCAATTTAAGATTAGCATCTCTTCTCAAAATATATTCAAGATAATTTCTGTGTTTTGATTTTCCATCATTTTGTGCCCTTCCCGAATAATAAAATTCAATTCTTTTTTTGCGCTCTTCTTTTTTTAAACCTAATTGTTTAAGTTTTTTGACCATAAAATTAACAGGACTATTAAATTTTTGTGCCTCTTGATTAAGAGTTATCATGATTATCTTTTATCCTCATTATCAATTTTGAATTATTTACTTTATTATCTTTTGAATTTGTTTCTGCAGCAATTGCATCAAAAGATTTTATTTTTTTATTATCAAATTTATTTTCAATAACTATATCTCTAATTTTATTAATCAAAGACTCCATTTTATCGATTACTTTTTGAATATTGTTTATGAATTTTTTATCAATAGAATTTATAAAACTAAATTTGTCTACAAAATCATTTCAAATATCTTCTATTTTTTTTATATTCTCAAAAATTATTTTTTCTTTTTCCATATCATAAATTTCCTTCCTATTTAAATGTTTAAAAAATATTAAAAAACTATATTTGATAAACTGCTTTTTTTTGATTAATTTTCCCTGGGGAAAATTAAAAATAAAAAAGAAACAAACATTAGCTTTCTAACATTTGCTTCTTTAAACTAAATAGATTATATAATAGTTTATCGGCTTCTACCTGGTTTTTTGATAATTTCTTGATGTATTGATTGTTTTTTGATCTCAAAATCAGGTTTGATATTTTCAATATTCTTAATCCTTTCTCACTTAATTCAATTCCCATCAATTTTTTTCCTACTTCCATCTTTTAAATAAATTCAATCACCTTTTAGTGTACCCTCAAAAGATTTTCATGCTTCAATTTTAGGATGTTTTTTACTTCCTCCTCAAATTGCATATTCACCTTTAACTTCTATTTTTTCTAATTGCTCATCTACAGATAGCAAATTTTTCTCTATTTTTTCTTTAGTATTATCTTCTAAAAATTCTTGAATATCATTAAATCAATAATACTTAATTTTATTGGCAAACTTTGATGAGTGGTGCCATTCACCACTTCAACTTTCATCTGCTAACACTTTAATTTGCTTGGCTGATATTTTTTTAATATCAATTTTTTGAGTTATATTTAATTTTTCTTCTTCATTTAAGCCTTCAAAATTTTCTAGAAATCATTTTTTAGATATTTGATTTTTGATAATTGCTCCGTTTTCGCGTGCTGCAATACCATTATCAGAAATTATTAATTTTCCATATTTTTTCATATTTAATTTTTCCTTTTCCTTTGTCACGTTTAAAAAAGAAAAGTCAGAAAACATGGAGATTATTGCATAGTAATTTTAAAAAAATAAAGAAACAAACATTAGTTTTCTAACATTTGCTTCTTTAAACTAAATATATTATATAATAATTTATTTGATAAATTGTTTTTTAGTATTATTTAAAGAACTCTAATAAATTTTTAAATGTGTTTATAGTTATACCATTACTCTTTTGCTACTTCCCTCAAAATCAATATAGTCAGCTAATAATAGAGACTTATTATACATTTTATTGTATTATTCCAACACTTCTTTGCTTCTTTTAAAAATTTTTATTAAGTCACATTAATTGTATCCGATGTTGTGACTACATTTATTCATTTTACAAAATCCTGAGGTTTTACTATTTTTTAACTCTTAATATGCTATTGATTAATTGTTTACTATTAAATTCATTATTTCATTCCTTTTTTAAATTGAGTAATTGCAATTATTATTAAACATTTCTTTTCATAATGATTAAAACTAGAATCAAAAAAATCTGTTTTATTTAAAAGATCACATATAATATTTTCTGCACTTTTATCTTTATATACTACTTCATTATTTGAAATATAATTACATATTTTTAATAATATATTTTCAATTCTTTTTGTATTTAAATTGGAAGAACTAGTTATTTCTAATAATGCTTTTGATAATTTATTGCTTTCAAATATTTCGTAATTGCTAATTATACTGTTGACCTCTTTCAAAATTTTATCTTCTGATCATGCATAATAACTTAGGAAATTTCTAATATCCATTATTTTTTTTCCTTTCAATTTTTTAAAATTTCTTTTATTTTTTCATTCAATTTATTAATTATATTAAATCTTGATTTTCAAAATTCTTTTAAATTATTAATAAACTCTAAATCTTTTTTTAGTTTTTCTTCACTACCTGGAACTACTGGGTTTTTAATTTGTTCGGTCTTGGCAATTACATATTTATCTAACGCTTTGTTCATGCCTCCTGAAAAAACACCTCATTTGCCATCATTATTAATACCATCATTAATAACATCACTTGCTGTGCCTAGAAAATATGACTTAAAATTTTCTAATTTTTCGTTTCTAGCAATAAATCATTCTTTGGAATAACTGTTTTGAGTTAATGAGTCAATATTAATCTGATCATATTGATAGTTTCCTTTAAATTCATCAATTCTAATTAAATCCCATTTAGATTCATTAGCATATCAAATTCCCGCTAGAAAATAAAAATCTCCAAAATTATTTCATATCTCTTTTTCTGTTAGTGGTTTTTTAAAACCTCCTGGTTGATTTTTAATTATAGGTACCATAAATTCTTTATAAAATATTGTAGCCTCATTCAAATAATATTTACTAGCTTTATCATATTCATCAATTGATTTATAAGTATAATCTCAACTTTTATCAGTTTGCTTTAATTCTTTAAATTCTACAATTATTTCTTCAGGTGGTTTAGGTTTACCTTTACCAGGTTCACCCCCAATTCCTTCCCCAATGTTGTGACAAGAAGCAAGTGTAACACTGCTTGAAGTGGCAATTGCAAATGCACTTAATAATGTTAATATTTTTTTCATTGTATTGTCCACTTTTATATCTTTCTTGTTTTCTTCTTCTCAAAATCTTGTTTTATCTTTATTCATTTTTCATCTTCTCTAATATAATCGTTTAATTCTTCAATTCACTCACCATCTAAATTGTAATTTGTTGCTTTTCATAAATCAAAAGCTTTATCTTCCAAATGTTCAAAAGTTATTTCATCATCATCAAATCCAAATGTTGTCTTTGTTAAATTAATTAACATATTAAATTGTTTTTCATTTAAATTAAATCGATCATTATAAATAATAATATTTGTTGTTATATTTTCTAAATCATGATTTTTTAGCAATTCTTCAATTGGTGTTTGAAATCAAAGTGAGTAATCAATTGAATATTCACTTCCACCCCCATTTTTTAAATACTTTTTTCATTCTTTTAATTTGTTTTCTATTTTCATATTTAATTTTTCCTTTCTTGTGTTTAAAAAGAAAATATTAAAAAACTATATTTATTAAATTTTTGAAAATAAAAAAAGAAACAAACATTAGCTTTCTAACATTTGCTTCTTTAAACTAAGTAAATTATATAATAATTTATCGACTTCTACCTGGTTTTTTAATATTATTTTCTTTAATTTTTTCAATTTCTAAACTAATTTCAGAATATTCAGCAATAGCATTTAATCTCTTTTTGCAAGAATTTGCAATTCACTCTGTAAGCAAGTCTAAATCAGTAGCGCTATTTTCAAAATCAATAAAAACACTAAATATTTCCTTTTTTTCATTATCTTTTTCAAGAGTGATTACTAGCTCTTCTTTATTTTTTTTGTTTTCAGGCATACTAACTTTCAATTGCTCAGGTTCTATTCCTATTGCAATTAGTTTGCTATTTAATAACTCTTCAAATTTTAACATTGCATATTTTTTGATTGTTGACATATTTTTATGTCTCCTTTTCTAATTCGGTTTAAAAAAAGAAAAGTTAGAAAACGCATGATTATTAAAATAAAAAAAGAAACAAACATTAGTTTTCTAACATTTGCTTCTTTAAACTACATAAATTATATAATAGTTTATCGACTTATAACTGGTTTTTTGATAACTTTTTGATTTATTTGATTTTTATCTTTATTAATATTTTCTTCTGACATTTTATAAACACGTTCTTCTTTTAAATTTTTTTTAATTCTATTAGCGTTTTTGTAAAAAATCGTTTTAAGTTCTTTTATTTTAGATATTTCTTCAATAGTTAGTGGTATTTTGTTTTTATACTTTTTTATAATCATACTTTCTTTAATTTCAACACAATAATGTTTTCTAGCCGAAATTATATCTCCATTATTTCTTTTATAATTTCAATTAGTCTCCAATTGCTTTGTTGTAAACATTTGAACTACTAACCTACCATTTTCTTTTATTGATTCAATATATGCAGGGCGTATTTCTTGACCAAATCCCTTTCTTTTATTAACGTCTCCCTTTAAGGGACTTTTTACCCATATTCAATCTCCAATTTTAATATTAGTTTTTTTCATAAATTTATTATAAAACAAAAAAAGAAATTTAAAATTTCTTTTCAACATCCCTTGTATAAAATACAAGGATACCCCGTCGGCTTGATACTAAATGCACAGCCGCTCTCTCAAAGAGGTCTCGAATCCACGGACTTACTGGTGTGTGATTATCACTGCAGCTCTTACTTATATAATATATGTTTTTTCAAAAAAACACAAATATTTTAAAAAATTATATTTTGAAATATTTACCAAACTCACTTTCTAAAATTAAAAACTCATTATAAAAAATAATTAACTTTGTTAGTTTTTTTTGATTTGGATTTGATTGTTGATTTTTAATTCTTCTTCTAGCATTCAACTTTTTTCTTTAGTTCTTAAATTAATATCGTTTATTATAGGACGACCATCAATCATTTTATTTTGACCTAACTCACTTATTAAGAAATTGACTTTTTTATTAAGCAACTCAATTTTAATAAAATTTTGTTCATTGATCGTTTTGACCATCCCGCTAACTCTTGGAATGATATTTTTATCTAAAATATCATTTAAAACATCTTTAATGATATTTTGATTTTTACTTAATTCCTTGTTATACATAATATTTTGCATTTGTTCTAGTAAAATTTTTTTAGCTATTTGATTAAAACTTTCTTTTTTAGATTTATATGTAGATTTAAATCTATCTAAGATTTCAATTTCTTCTTCACTTGAAAATCTAATCTGAATTTGTCTGTATTTTGCTTTTTTCATTATTCCACCCCATTTTAGATTTCTTGATTTTTAAAGTAAAACCATTACTATCTGGTATTTTATTTTTAAAATTAATGCATGTTATTAGTTCAAATTTAGCAAAATTCTTAACTGTCAATGTTTTACCTTTTTGCAGTTCAATTTTTATTTGTTCAAAAATTTCATCATAAATTATATTGATTTTATTTTGGCTAATATTAGTTTTTTCAGACACTAATTTACAAATTTCATTTTTTTTAATTTTCCCTTTAATGACGAATTTGTTCTTCATTATTTTGTTCAACTTTTCTTGTTCTTAATTTTTTTTCTATTTTTTCAAGAAATTTAGTTGTAATTTCCTTATGTGCTTCTTTAAAATTTATTGTTAAATAATTGTCTGATAAATCAACTTCTTTAATTTCTAAATTATTTTTAAATAAATTAATATTGAGATTATGTTTTTGTTTTAATTTAATTATCAATTTTCTTTCTTCATTATTTTCAAAATAAACACAATTTTTTTTATTAATATCAATATTTTTTAAACCGTTAATTAAATTATAAATTCTAGTTGTTAAATAATCTAAGGTTCAAATTTTTAAATCTCTCTCATTTCCTGCAATTATTTTTAAATCTTCATTTTGAACATCCATATTTAAAGAAAATCTACGAGCTTTTGATGTTATCAATAAACCAAAACCAGGATTTGCATTCACTAAATCTCTTTTTTCGTTATCTGTAAATCCATCGCTGTCTGAATATAACTGTTCAATTTTATTAAGGTTGTTTTCAGTTGCTTTCATAATAAAAGCGTATTGACTATTGTTAATAATTGCTTTTGTTTTTTTCTCCATTTCTGGTTCAGAAACAAAATCCTCAGGATTTTGTGTAATAGTAGTTATTCCCCCATTTCTCTTTCTAATCATTTTAACCATTCGATAAATGAAATTTAAAGCAATTGGAAAATCTTTATCTATTAATAGATGAGCTTCATCTACTACTAGTCTTTGAGGAATAGTTGGGTTTATATTGTAATTAACTTTTATTTGTCTTTCAATCAGTTTAATGGTCAGAAACATTTGCATAATTAATAATTTTGAATCACTCCCATCTTTTAAAGAACTCATATCGAAAATTGTTAAATAATTATTTGTCAAATCAATGCTTGTGTAACCATTATAAAACATTGAGTAAGTTCCTTTTTTATTTTTGTTAAGCGATGTAACAAAACCATCCTCTAATAATTCAATCAATTTATAATATAAATCATTATCCTCTGGATTTTCAAATAATCATTGATAAAAATCTTGAAGAATTGGAAATTCATTATTTTTCCATTCTAGAATATTTTTATTGTAAGCTTGATTTAATCAATAATTATAGAAAAATCAAAATTTATTTTTTAAATATCTAATGTCTTCTTCATTAATATCTTTAAAAAAAGTTGTGAATAGTATTTCTAAAACACTTTGATGATTTAAAATAAGTGATTCGTTTTGATCTTCATTTAAATTTAATAAATGGTCTTTATCAACATTTCAAAATTGCTTGTCTTCTTCGATTTTTTGAATTTCATCGTCATTTTGAAAATCCGCTAAACTAGGCATAATTTGTAAAGGATTAATTTTATATAAGCCATCTCCTAAAAATATTTTACTTTCTCCAAAGTAATCGGCAAATTTAGAATATTCATTTTCAGGATCAATAATATAAATTTTGTTACCATTTAAAATTTCGTTCTTTAACATTCTCTGCATTGTGGTTGATTTACCAGCTCCAGATGTTGCATTAAAAAACATATTGGCATTTCTTCTTTCGTTATTTCTAATATGAGGATTTAAAATCAATTCATCTCCCATAGTACTTGTGCCAATATATCAACCTTCATCATCGTTTAGTGAAGTATCAATATACGGCATCCCTCAAACCAATGTATATAAAGGGACTTCACGACCATTTACATCCATTAAAGGATCGTGAGGTTTTGGGAGCATTCCTGAAAAAGCTTCAATTTGTTTAAAAGGATTTTGGAACAAAGATAATTTTGCATCTTTCAAAACTGCTTTTGCCTCTTTAACTGATTCCCTTAATTCTTTATAGTCACGACCTTTATTTACAACATAAATATTAAATTTATAAAGTTCATCATATCCATAACCAATAGTATCTGCGAATTCTTCAATTTTTTGAACTTCTTGTTCTCTTTTTCTTTGTATTAATATTTCTTTTTTTCCAGTAGCATTAGCTGTTGATATAGCATTTCTACGAGCTTTTGCTAAAGTTTCTTGAAAAACTTTTTCATTAACTTTATTGAAATTGATAATAACAGGACTTGAAATGTCAAAAATTCTGCCAAATCACCCACATTGTGGATTGCTTTTATAACCTTCAACTGAATTAATTGTCAATTTTCATTCTTCATCAACTTTTAGATACCCTGCTTTGTTCTGCAAGCTATTAAAAGCAAAATACTCTGCTAAATTATCTTTGAATTTATAAATATGATTTTCAATATCTTCTTCTTCATAAACTTCTAAAACTTTGTTAATAACATTAATTTTTTTAACAACACTAATTGGAGTGGCTGTTAAATTTGCTCTTCTAAATTTAACGACTGCTTCATTTTCAAAATTTTTCATTTCTTCAATGCTAGTTGAATATATAGCTAAGTAAATTGATTTTTCAATTCTTGACAAACCTTTACCATCATTATATTGAGAACTTGAATATCTTTCTGTTTCTATTTCGATTGACCTAATACGAGAAAAATATTGTTTATCATTAATTTCATTGTTTTTTCGCTTTTTTTCTCATTCATGACGTTTTTCTTCAAGAAAAAATAATACTTTATTTCAAGATTTTTCTTCATCTATTTTAATAATTGTGCCTACATTTCCTTCAAGATTGTTATAAATCTCTCATATTTTTTCCAATATGTCATCTCTTTTTATTTTTTCATAATCAAAGAAGGCATTCCCTTCAATTTTTAAAAAACTTAAATACTTTTTATTTTTTAATAAAATATATTCTCCTTCAATTTTTTCATAGGGAATTAAATTTTTAGTATCATTTTTAGAATCAAGTTTATATTTTTTATTTACAAATAAAAATATAAATCCTTCAAAAATTACTGCATAGTTCTTTTTGTTATGCTTGCTATTTTTGGTATTTAAACCAAATCCGAGTACTAGAAAAATAAATACAATAAAAATACCTAAAACTTTAAATCCTATACTGAATTGAAAAAGAAAAACACAAATTACAATTCCCGCTCCTAAAAATAATGCTCAAACGACAAGATCCAAAAAAGTTAAATTTAATTCTTGTAGAATCAAAAATTTTCTTTTATTTACATTTTCAGGAATAATTGGGTTTCTTTCCATTTTTTAATCTCCTTTTTCTATTTTATTGTTAAAAGAAAAATATTAGAAAGCAACAGGATTGTTACATAACGTTTTAAAACAAAAAAGAAACAAACATTAGCTTTCTAACATTTGCTTCTTTAAACTAAATAAATTATATAATAATTTATTTAGTATTTTTTAATTATCTTTTTTTATTTAACTAAGATTATCACTAATTTTAATTTCCGTTGTTTCCTCTTTTGTTTTTGAAAGTATATTTTCTTTATTTAAATCATATTCGCCTATAATGTTTGAGGTTTTATGTTTGAGGTTTTTTTCTTTTTGTACTATATTTGCATAGCAATTAAATTGTTTTAAACCTTCTATTAAAGTTTCTTTTTTATTTCAATTTATTTTATTAGACCCAGTAGAAGTTAAAAACTCCATTGAATATTTATCTTCACTTTTTTCTAAATCTATTTCAGTGCCATAAATTTTAATGCCGTGAGGTGCGGTTAAAATTCCGATTTGCAAGTAAAGTCCACTACCAGAGCTTTTTTTATTTTTTTCTTTTTTGATTTCTTTAATATTATTTTTTGTAAATTTAACAATACCATTTTCACTATTTGAATAAATAATGAATTTGGATTCGTAATTAATTGACATATTTTGCCCCTTTTCTAATTTTGTGTTTAAAAAAGAAAAGTTAGAAAGTAGCATGATTGTTAATTGTTAGCAAGTAATTTTAAAAAAATAAAAAAACAAACATTAGCTTTCTAACATTTGCTTCTTTAAACTAAATAGATTATACAATAATTTATTTAATATATTTTTAATAATTATCTTTTTGGACCTAAATTATTTCCTGGATTATCTCTTTTGTATTTTTCAAATTTTTCTTTTAAATCTTCAAAATCTTTTTCTAATACTATTTTTTCTTTTATTAATTCAACATTACTTTTTGTTAATTCACTTATTTTTAATTTATCTTTTGTTCTTTCTTCTTCAATAATTTTTAAAAAATCTCTCTCAACTCCTAATACTTCTTTTTTAACTTCTTCTTTTGTTACAAATTCATTCATTTTTTCTAATTTAATCAAAATATTTGAATCTTTATTTTCTAAATTTTTAATCAAACTGCGATTAACAATATCTATTTGCCCTTGTATAGTGATATCTCTTTTTTCTCCTAGAATATTTTTCGTTTCACTACTAATTTTTTCTATTTTATTTGTATCTTTTTTATTTGCAATTTTTAAGCCCGCAAGTATTAATCCTATTATTGCCAAAATAATAGTGATCGAACCTGTGATTATAGCAACAATTATTCCTTCTGACATTGTTTCATTCTCTTTTCCTTGTATTTCTGAAATTATTATATATAAATTCAGACTTAATGGTATTAAAAAAACTAAATAATAAAACCAAAGATAATTAAATTCATCTTTTTCTTTTTCCATATCATAAATTTCCTTTCTATTTAAATGTTTAAAGATATATTAGAAAGTAGCATGATTGTTAAAATAAAAAAGAAACAAACATTTGCTTTCTAACATTTGCTTCTTTAAACTATATAAATTATACAATATTTTACCTACCCCTACCTTTATTTTTATAAACTTTTTTGTTATCATTTTTACCTTTATCATGATTATTTTCTTTTGATTTTGAAAGAGTTGTTGTGTCTTCAAGTCTCTTTTGCTTACCTGGATAATCAAGATGTTTAGAAAGGTGCTTTTTTTGATTTAAATTTAAATCAATAATTTTTTTTAGTTTGTTAAAATCTTCTAAATCTAAATCGTGCTTTTTATTATACTGAGCAATAATATCTTCAAATGAAATTCTTTTTAAATAATATTCTCTTCCTTCAATTTTTTTATCTGATAAGTTTAATTTTCAATTAGTTCCTTCATTATCTCTAGAAGTGAAAAATTGTATTAAAATTTCATTTTCATTTTCTATCTTTAATACATAACCTTTTCTAGTCTTTTTCTCACCAACTTTTCTGTTTCCTGAAACTACTTGAAAATCATTAATTTTATATAGATCACCTGAATTATTTGTAAATCCAACAATAAGAGCACCTTCAAAAAGTAACTTAGTACTTTGATTTTCTCTATCTCAAATATAAACTTTTTTCGCCATTATAAATCTATTTTATTAAAAAAATGAAAAATAGGGCACTATGTCCCCTATTTTTACTTCGTATAATTGCCTACGGTAACTTAATACCCAGCTATCATTAATATACCATCATTGTAAAAAGAAGTACATAGTTTTTTAAATTTTTTTAATAAAAATTCCTTTCTATTTAAATATTTAAAGAAATATCAGAAAACAACATGGCTGTTAAAATAAAAAAAGAAACAAACATTAACTTTCTAACATTTGTTTCTTTAAACTATATAAATTATATAATAGATCTTTAGAACTTTATTATTAGTTTGAAAAAAAATTTCAATTTTCCCCAGGGAAAATTGAAATCTACTTAAATAAAATATTCTTATATAAAAATTTTAATTTGTTTAATATTTCAAATTGGTTTTTAATTATATTTTCTTCCTTCACCAGAAAGTGAATTAACCAAATTATTGTTATTTTCTTTTTCTAATCTTTCATTTTTAATTTTCTCTAATTCAATTTGTTTATCTAAAATTGCTTGTTGATGTTTTAGAAGTTCAAGTTGTTGAGAAATATCAATTCGATTTAATTCTTGATTTTGACCAATAGCTTGAATTGGTTCTTTTTCAATAACTTCTTCATCTTCAAAAATTTTGTCATATACTCCAAATTCTTTTCATTTTTCATATAACAATGGTAAATATATTTCTTTATAAAGGTGATCAAAAATAAGTTTGTTTTTATTTTTTCGATTTTCTTTATTCATAAAGGAACTATCTTTACTCATAAATAAATCATAAACATCACCTTGATTGAGAGTTTCTTCAACAAATCAAGATAAAAAACCTCTTAATTTATACCGATTGTCTCCTTTTCTATTTTTTTCAATTCATCAGTTTTGGAAAGAATCGTCAACTGTTGTACCTCCTCATTTTTGCAAGGTATATTCATGAGCTAAGAGAGAATAATAAACATCGCTACTTTCAAACCTAAATTTTCCTTCCTTAGCTTTTCATTCTCATTTATTTCATAGTGCACTAGCATCCATATTCTTGTTTTTTGAATTTCTAATTTTAAAAAGAATTTTTGTAATTTTGTCAAAAGATATTAAAGCTCTATTTTTTCGCTGAATATTTTGATATTTTGTGCTTTGTTCATATTCTCATCTTGCATCATTTCTTGCTTCTTGTTGTAGTCTTCGTCTTCTTTTTTCAGGAGTTTCAGGAGCTCCAACTAAAATTCTTGATACTATTCCCATTTTTTTCAATCTCCTTTAAATTTCTTATAATTTTATTATAACTGTAAAATCAAAAATAGTGTCATAACATTGTTTTTGATTATTAATTATTTTTTTTGCTTTTATTTTTTTCGTTTTCTTCAATTTCATATAATTTTTGATTAGTTATTTTTTGAAGTTCTTTATTTTTGTATTGTTGTTTTGCTTTAGTAAAGGCATTTTGTTCTTGTTTTGCTATTTTTTGCCCTTTTTCAGTTGATGAAAAGTTTTTTTCTACTTTAATATCATATTTTGTTTGACCTGTTTTAGTTTTTTCTGTCAAAAATTGTTTGTCTTTTTCCATATCTCTCTTCAGTTGAAATTTTTTATTATAGTATTTTTTGTTCTTTCTTTGATGAAAAAATTTTCGAACAGGACCATTTTTGACTTTTTCATTTCTAACACTATATTTCAACTGGCGCTTTTTAAATTTCTTATCAAGCTTTTCATTGTGTGCATTATATTCTTTTTTCGCAAATTCAAATCTTTCTTTCCCATTATTTTTTTCATAAGCTTTTGCTTTTTGGTTGGCATTTCTAGTTAAAATTTTGCCAATTCCCATAGATACACCAAGTGCTCCAACAGTTACACCAGCTACTCCAACTACTTTTCCTAATCCTTTTTTAGTCATTCCTTTAACATTAAATTGTTCTTTTAATCGTTCACGAGCCATTAATCTATCAGCTTTTGAACCGCTAATAAAACCCTTTGCATTTTTAACAAATTTACCAACTCCAAAAGCAAGCCCTGTTGCTGCTCCAACTGCTCCAGACACTGAAAATAAAGATGATTGTTTAGCTCTTTGTTTTGCTTTTTGCTTTCCTTGAATAAAATTTTCTTTAGCGTTTTGGTTTTCTTCTTCGTCACTTAGTAAACTATCTTCTTCACCAATGCCTGCATCTTCTTCACCACCAAGTCCTCTTCCTTGGCTTTTTTTATCTTTTTTTGAACGGTGAAAAAGTTTACTGCTCAAAATTCCTAAACCTGTAGCCATTCCAGCTCCTGCTTTTAGCAATCCCAAGCCGCTCATAGCTTCACTTGTTCCACTAATGTTTTCTCCAACAATTCTTGAAACATATTGACTACCATTAACTACAAACATACCCCCACCTGCAGCAAGTGCTAACATAATTAGCATTTTCACAAAAACACCAGAATTTAATAATGAAAGTGCACCAAACGAAACTGATAACAATGATGTAAAGACACTAAATATGACCATAGTTGAACAAATTACTAAATTATTAGCAATCATGGTTTTTGCATAATCTTTAGTTCTTCGCCCTTCATCAAAAGATGCTGCAAGAGCAAAAAATCCTGTCATAATAAAGTAAAAATATGTTGCAAAGATATTGACTACAATATTAATCATTACTAACAATAATGCAATAAAAATAATGCACAATCCTACAAGTTGAACAACTAAATTTCAATCTGCAATATCTCTTGGCATTGGATATTTACCTTTCATTTCCACAACATTGCCATCCCAATTGGGATTTCCTAAATTATAGAGTAAATCTGAGATATTAGTGTTTTTAGCCCCAAAAGCAATCGTGAGTCCTTCTGTTAAAATTGTTGTTAATTTTAGTAACATTCAGATCATTAAAGGCATTAAAATTATTAAAATTGTTGAAAAACTTGTATATTTTAAAGATATTCATACTTTTTTAGTAATTGAAATTTCTTCACCTTCCATTGAATCCTTGTAAAGAATACAGAGAAAATTTATTGCAAAAATTACTAAATAACAAACCCCAGCTACAATTAATAATTTATAGTATACCGAAGGTATCAAAACTTGTGATCAATCATTAACTTTAGTACCAAATAAAATAGTTTCTAATAGATCAGTTGCCAAAAATTTAACAGCTCCGTGAATTGCATCAAGTAATTGCAAAACTCAATTGCAAGGATATCACATAATAACATTGAAAACTGCAAGCATTGCCTCAGAAATTCAATCAATTATTGCTCCCATAATATTCGCTCCTTTCTATTTAAATATTTAAAGAAACATTAGAAGCTCAATATTTGTTAAATTTTAAAAAAAAATAAAGAAACAAACATTAGTCTTCTAACATTTGTTTCTTTAAACTAAATAAATTATATAATAATTTATCGACTTCTACCTGGTTTTTTGATAATTTCTTTTTGAAAATTACTTTTATATTCTTTGCGATTTAATTCTTCTTTTTTAATTTCTAAATTCAAAAAATTTGTTCATTTATTTTCAGTTGTTTTTTCAAAGTCTTTAATATTATCTGGTATTTGAAATACTTCCTTGCCATCCTTTTTTGTTAATGTAAATAATTCATGAATTTTATCTTTTTCTTTATGAGGCATAAAAATTAGTTCATTAGATATTCCAGATAAAATTCTATTTGGATAATAATCTTGAATTTCATATTCTTGATTTTTTTCAAATTCATATACTTCTGTTAGTGCTAAAAAGTTTTTTCTTTCTTTAAAATTTACTGTTTTATCATCATAACTTTTCATATCACTTTTTAATATTAAAACTAATTTGTTATTGTTTTTTAGAGCTACATCTAAAACTTCTTCATTAACACCCTTATTCTCTATTGTTGAAATTATATTACCTTCTTCAATAAATTTTTTTGATAATCTTTCAATATTTTGTTTATCAAATTCATTGGTTTCTTCGCCACCAATTATCGCAACTGTTTTGTGATAATCTTTCAATAAAGAAATATCACCTTTAAAAAAGAGTATAAAAGGTGGTTTAAATGAGTTTTTTAAATAACTTGGATATTCAGAGTTTAAGATGGTAACAAAATCAGAATCAATTTTAGTTACTGCTTCTTCTAGTTCTTTTTTAGTTACCGCTTCTTTAGTATCGAGTGCTCGATAAATTTTTTCTCAATTCCCCTTATATTTAAGTGAAAAATAAAGTAAAACACTATTCATTATTTTACCCCCAATTTCTTTTTAACAATATTTTTGATTTTTTGATTTTTCATATTCTACATTTCCGTTTTTCTACGTTTAAAAAAGAAAAGTTAGAAAGTAGCATGATTGTTAATTGTTAGCAAGTAATTTTAAAAAAATAAAAAAACAAACATTAGATTTCTAACATTTGCTTCTTTAAACTAAAAAGATTATACAATAATTTTTTTAGTTTAAATTATCTTTTAAAATTCTTATAAACCAAATTTTTTAAAAGATAAAAACTCAATTAACTCTAATTGAATTAATTGAATTAATAGAGCTAATCGAATTAATTGAATAATATTGCAAAATATTATTCACCTTTTCAAAATATTTTTTCAAAAAGGTGAATACAAAAAATTTTTAGCTAAATTTAAACTAAATTTTTTTATTATATTTAAAAAAATAAATCTTAGAATAGGAGAACCTAAGTATACCATTTACACCTTTTAGATGCGTTTCACTTTTGTGTTAACAATATTATATTGTATTAATTTAAGTTTGTTTCAAACTGCAACAAATTTTGCAAATTTTCTTTTGAAATCTTCTAATGTTAAAAATCTCCTTCCATAAGTTTTAAAAAATTTATTTTTAATTCATCCGTTTAAAGATTCTGTAGGGGCATTATGTTTAAAACCAGAATTGGACATTGAATGTGTTAACAAATCAAAAGATTCAACTTGTAAATGTATTGATTCACAAGAAAAAGCGTTAGATCTGTCTGATTGAATAGTTTTTGCAGTATTTGTATTTATTGCATACTCATTAATTTTTGAGATAACTTTATAGGCTGATTTTGAATTTTCTGTATTATCAAAGCAATAGTCTACGATAGTTTTCAAATCTCAGTCATAAGAAATTAAACATAGTTGATTTGTTAATACTGTACTATTTCCAACATAAATTTTAAAATTTGTTCCATCAATTCCTACAACATTTTCTGTGTCATAATTAGAACCAATTAAATCATCTTTGACATATTGGTTATGTTTTTTTGATTCTGGCATAGTTTTTCTTTTAACTCTATTAGCAGTTAAAAAAATATAGCTAAACTCTTTTTGAATCTTTCTAATAAGTTTAATTGAAACATTTTTATTATGAGTAAATAAAATTCAATCATGAATAACTTGAGGTCCATTTGCCATTTTTCCATTTTGTGCATAAAAGTCCTTTATTAAAGGGATTGCGTTTTCAACTGCAGTCGAAAAAAAGTCAGGAAGAATTGGAATGTCTAGCTGCTTTTTAAACACTTCAATTGGTGAAATAAGATTGTTTGTTAATTTAAATTTTTTATAACTCTTTTTTGTGACTTCAAAATATTTAGTTAAGCGATTTGTACCCATTCCATAAGTGGCCTCTAGTTTATAAACTTGACAAAAAGCATAATGTTTATATATTTTTGTTTTTGTTATTTCCATTTTTTCCTTCTTGCTCAATTTCATCATGTTTAGTATGAGATTGCTTGTGCAAGAAGGAATGGACTTTTCCAAAACCTCAAATCTCGCATCTCTTAAAATCAATTCTTCCTCCTTCTTTTTTAAATCTCTTTTTAATTTATCATTTTCATTTAATAATTTATCATTTCTGTTTGCTAGATTTTTATTTTCTCTTTGTGATTTTAGTAATTCTTTGCTGGTAAATTCTCTTTTTAGTTTTTTACTCATAATATCCACCTCACTACATATTTTACTTTTTTTATTGCTTAAATTATAGGTGTCTTCTTGTTTTACTCAAAGATAAACTAATTGAGATCCAGCAGTTAACTGAAAATCTAAAGCAATTTTTTTAGCACTTTCTCCAGATTTAAATTTATCAATAACCTTTGTCTTTAATTCCTTTGTGTATTTCATAATTTCTTAATTCCTTTCTTACACAAAAAGCCAGTAGTGTCACACTACTGGTATACTTAGGTTCTCTCTTTCTAATTGTTTTGGCAATATCTTATATAATTTATAGATTTAATTTTTACAAATAAAATAAACTAGAAAAAAGAATTTGAATATATTGATGCTAGAAAGAAAAGAATCATATATACCACTAGTACTATGTATTGGTGGTATTTTTAAACTAAGGTACACTTTTTTTGTGATTAATGTAATGAAATATAATGCAATCACTATAATCTTTTCTACTATATTTTAAACTATGTATTTAAATGAAATGCTATAATTAAATGGGTGAACAAAATGACAAGTATATCTATTTTTATACCTATAGGAATTGCGAGTTTGTATTTATTTACATTCTACACATCTGGGTCAATTTTTATTGAACTTTTTAAATTTAAAATTAAAAATTCATTTATATCAATTGCCACAGGTTTTTTTATTTACTTTACTTTTATTTCAATATGTACATTTCCGTTGCAATTGATTTCTGTTTTACCTTATGTATTTTTTGTGTACTTTCAATTTGGTCTCCTTTTTATTTATTTAATTTTTTGTTTTATTTTTATAAGATTTTGAGCGAATACAAGTTTTTTTAAATTGGATTCATTAGTATATTTTGCAATAGTCGCTTTATTTTTTGCAACAAATTATTTTTCTTATAAATTTATTGGAAGCGGCGACTTTAATCGCCACAAAAATACACTAGCATTATTGTTTTGACTAAAAGATAACCCAGTTTCGTTTTTTAACAATGCCACTTTATTCAATTTTTTAGGTTTCAAACCATTTCAAGGATGATATGCCTTTCAAGTTTCTACAATTATGATGGTTAATGCTGAAACCTACCAATACCATAATATGGTAGTGCCTTTAATGTTGATTATTGATTCTTTTTGTTAGCATCCATTTTTTGGCAAT
>JARFIW010000580.1:0-26426 GCA_036346225.1 Platerodrilus igneus
CATTTTTATTTCTATTATTACATATACAACAACCGCAATCCATTATACAACATTTAAACTTGTGTAATATAATCAATATGAGTATAATATTCTGACTCATCGATTACTTGAAATAAAGGCATTCTTTCACATCTGCAACACCAATAACTCATGTTCCATATAAGATCTGGTACTATACAAGCATCTTCAAATACCATAAATTTTGTATTTTTAATTACACCCTTAACACCTCTCATACATTCCTTGCAACATGAATAACTCTCAGTAGAAGCTGTGATAGTACTTAATTTTCCCAAGAATGTACAACTACACGATTGTATCGCTCTGCAAATTGAGGCATGCGATTTGTTGGAATATACATTAAACACATGTATTGCTCTTCAGACAAAGGTTTTGTAAAATCCCACTTATGAAGTATGTCCTCTTCACCTGTTGTTAAAACAGTAGCCAAAAATGATCCCATCCAATTTCCTCAAATATGTATAGGTATTCTGCCAGAAAATTGGAATACATTATTGGATTGATGTTTCTTTTATATACATTATATTGATTCTAGTTGGATCGTTGTGGCAGTTGACCAACTTCTCCAAATACTTGACGCATGCTTTTCAAAATCATTTTGTAGTAGCACAGACTTAAGAAATTTGAGGTTAACTTCATAAATATCTGCACTATTAAACATTCCAATAACGGTTCTTTTTATGTCTTTGTATACTGTTTTTGGAAGTATTGATTTTAACATACCAATATGACTCTGGTTGGTTAACCCAATTTGATTCAGTATTGTTTTTATGCTAATTGTCAGTAAACTAGGCACTTCAATTTCTTTTTGATTTTCTACTAATTGTTCAACATCCATACTGTTAACTATAATGGGAAGCGGTTATCTGTAAAACAAATAAAATATTTAGTAAGTTTTTCTTAATAATTGCTTGTTTTAAACTTCTAAAAAATATATTTATTCCATCATCGCGATACTATAATGTCCCCACGGTAATGTATCATTGAATGTGGTATTAGACTACGTTTATCATCATATGGACTTAATGCAATTTTTCCTGAATTATTGTAAATACATCATGAGCGTAGGAACGGAACGTTTGCTTAAGTTTCTTTTCTTTAAAATCTTTTAAACATGAAACATAGTCTTCAAAAGTTATTTCATTTTACTACATTATATTTGATACCTTTGGATTTTTTATAACACCATGATTACGTGTTTTATTTTCCTTCTCATTTGGATTGCATTCCAACTTGTAACTATACATTTTCGATCGTAACCCAGCAAAATGTGTTATTATTACACCGTTTGTTTCATCCTTCATGAGCCCCAAAGCTTTGTTGTTAACCCGAGGTATTCCATAGCGATTATTTACATCATACCCAGAAGTGTCAAACTTTGAGAGATTTGACTTAATAAGTTCGTTATATACATCGTCACAAGTTAACTCATAAATAAACGAATCGGTATCGCTATACATGAGCTTGCAATTTTCCACCTTCATGATTGGAAGCATAAAATTGTAGTGAAAATTGTACATACAAATTTTAGAAATATCTAATATGGACATACCAACATATAATGGTTTATTAAAGATTAATTCGGTTTTGTTTAGCTCAATAGCCATTAACTCATCATCGAAAATTGTGTAACTATGAAACATGGGGCTTGCCATCCAATTTTTGCTCCATAACGGCCCTCCCAACGTTTAACTAGCTTTACAACACGGTGCTTTCGAATATTTTCCATTGTTTTTCCAAATACCGCATTGTTCATTAATTTGAATAAATTTTTCGAACTCATTCTTTGCAAGTTTCCGAAGCTCAGTATTCAAATCAATATAGGGTTTTAACCAACAACTTTGTTTAAATTTTAGAACTCGATGGATTTTGTCAATTTAAGTCCGTTTAACAACGCCTGTTTAAGATTCCTGTAATGTAAAATGTACTTAGTTTTATTGGATAAGGTGGTCATTAATTTAGGCAATTTTGATCCTGGAGGATCTGATGTTTCACAAAACGGCATATCGCGGTGTAAATCATGTAAATATTCAGGATACTCCAAATCAACCTCCAAAATATATCCATCTGGAGCATCATCTGGAATTGAAATAATATCGAGATTAATGTCAACCCATTCAAAGTCTCCGTATGGTAATTTGCGACATTGCCCACCCGTAAAGATTGTTAGCATCCAAATATAAAAGATATTTGGATTGTTTAGATGCATCATAATTATGCATGTATCTATTGTTAGCTTCGGAATATCGGTTGCTCACCTGACTAATACCACCTCTAATAGCGTTTTCAATAAACATAATTTTATCAATGTCCATAAGCAACTCTAACTTATATTTTGTATGCTTAAGCATGCAATCCCAAGCATACCCTGGTAAGGTGAAGTACCAAGCAGGATCGAGCCCATATGTGGCAAACGACTTTTCGCGAAATTGTTCAAAACACACGTTAACAACATTATATCGGTTTTCATATAAAGTAAGGCATACTCCGAAATGTTTTTATTTGAAATGCATTCCAAACTTTTAGAGCATGGTTATACATATCCTCAGTGACATGTTCACCAGTCAACATGCTATAGAAGTTTTCAATTTTGGAAGTTCAAATTCATCCAGTTTAGACAATGAATCAATGTAGTCGTATGGAAATACACCTTTTCTTGTTAATAAGTTCAATTTATTTGAACAGACATTTGAAAATTCTTTCGATAAATATTTGAAATCTGAAGGTTGCAATGTGGCCACTAAACTGTCTAAAGATGAATTTAAAAATCTCAAAGAATCAATGAAACGAAACTTTATCTTAGCATCACCATCATCATCAGCATCTAGATCGTTCAGAGTAAATGAAATGTATTTCTCTTTGTTTAATGGCAATAAACTAATATTACCCTTTTTTGATAATTCTCGTATCATGAAATGGGAATCGTATCCACTCATATTATGAAACACAACCGGTACAACAAAACTATTTCTAAAGTTGAGGTTACAATGTTGGTGTGCAAAACCTCTGAAGTTGCCAGTAAAGTGGCAGTGGTCTCTAACGATGATAGCGTTTTCAGAAAATGCATTTTCACATATAGAGCAATGTGTTGCAATAATGTTATTATGAGGTTCAATCATTGGTTCAATATGTTTGAATTTACTTTGAACAAATTTTGCAACTTCCACCATTTCGTTTGCAAACCAATCTATACAATCTTCCCCAAATAATTTTTAAAAATGATAACGATTCATCATAGTCACATTTTAAATAATAACCAGCACTAAAAGCTTTATGATGTTGATACTTTAAAGTGCTTGGAATATTTTGATAACTATGATTTTAACAGGTTTTAAAATAGTCTCAAAATCGGAATAAATTATAAAAGGTACTTTTGCTTATAAACATAATTCTTAAATTCAACATGACGATGCCTAGGATATGAAATTCTACAGATATTTACTTGTTCGCAATATTTAGAGTGATCATTTAATTTATCGAGGGTGTTAAAGTAATTCAGACAACGATCGCAAATATATTTTTATGATTATGTTTATTTAGTTGACTGCCAATAAGCCGCGATAAACTTTTATCCAAACATAATGGTATTTTATTTCAACATTTTCAAAATCCTCACTTGGAGTATTATAATTGTTTACGTTTGGAAAATATTGATTTTGAATTATGAGTAAATTTACATGCTTCTCAGCTTTCTGCATAGTAAGCCTTGTTGGCACCACACTATAGAACGATTTTTCTTTAGCGCAATTTAATTCTAAACTGTATACATTTATGGAAATTTTATTCATATTTTCAAATTTTGAAATATTTTTAATCGACATCGGCATTTCCAATCCTTCAACATTCAAAACTAATCTGTAGTGTGGATATGAGGATGTGAGATTACTTCTTATTTTAGAGGAAATAATGCTGAAACAATTGCCCAAAAAGCAACACTCATCTGAATTTTTCACGTTGATGCATGCATATTTATTTGAAATTTGCTTTGGAAGCGGAATAAAAGATGAAACACGTCCATTGCCCATTTCGTATTTATTAATATTAACTTCCATCGATACAATTTTTTCAAAGCCCAGCCTGATTTTGATTCCTGAAACTCCGATAGTTTTGTTCTTAGTTTATCAACCACATCATCACGAAACCATGATGTTAAATCCGTCCTACGTCAATCGCCACATTTTTCGTATTAAAATGTTTAAAATCCGTTATATTATTTTCATCAATATTAGATGTTTTAATGAATTCTCCGCAAAGTGTAATATTAATTTTTATTAAATTTAATTTTTAAACTATTTTTATTTTAATTTTAATTACCTTAAAGCAATCATTAAAAATGCCATTAAGTCCTTATGATGCATGTTTATTATAACGCCTGTTCTAATTCTTCTTGCAAAAGCGGAAACCAAATCAATCCATTTGACCCCAAACGTGATGGTTGTGAAACCGATTGAATGCCGCTTCACATGAAAATTTTAATTGATGATTGGATGCTTTTAAAATCCCATATTGGTTTGAATTTGCCTTAACTGACCTAAATTTAAGTCGCCATGTCTAACCGCCTTTACAAATAACCTTAAGTATCGTTTGATATATTTTAACAAAATTTCAGCTTCTTTAATTGTATACCTTTTAAATAAAATATTGCATGCGTTATTAACTTTAAAAACAATTTCGCTACTTAAAGTATTAATATGTTCAGTCATTATTCAAAACAAAATAATTATAAAACATACCAATTATTTTTTGTTTTTCTAAATGTGTTCTATTCTTAGGAAACAAGATGATTGGGTCTTTAATATCTATTAGTTCTAATACGGTTATTGCGTATTTTCCAGAACCCAATTCCTCAATGTTTTTCTCCACAATTCCGTGTTGCGTTGTGGTAGAAATGAAATATTGTCCGCTAACTCAATCAGTACACAATCACCATATTTGGAATGTACTATTCTTGCTCTGTAGATTCTTTGTGGAACGTTTAGTGGCAATTCCTAACCTCTTTGCCTCTTTTCTAGGGCCTACAACGGACTGTTTATTATTGTTTTGTATTACTTGATCCATCTACAAACAACAGCAATGCTGTTACAAACTTGCAAATATTATAAAGTAAAATATTCTTTTTACAAATAAAGAAAATGTAACTTACTTTTTATACTAACGCTGCACGTATACTGAGCACTTCAAAACGCAGGTTCAAATAATGGTGAAATTAAACGAGTTTATATATATACAATGTCTAATGCGTCATCTACATTCAATCACCAAACCGCTAAAAGTAAAGAATTTTATTGCCACATAAATTAAATGTATAATTACATTTAAATATTTAAATATATTCAAATTGCTAAAATGTAAGCAAGACATCCTTGATATAAGATTAAATTAATTTTTATTTAAAGTCAAATAAATCGTGATGCAAGATGGTATAATTTGCATACCAATAAGGAAATATACGGCATACCTGTCTTGACATGTTTTGCAAACACACACACACCTTATGTTAATTAAATACATTATATTAAAAGTCGAATGTCGACGTGATTTACATATATTACCATAGATTTATAATTCCAAACACGTTGTTATATTCGACTGCATGCAAATTCTTAGTATTTTATCGCGACATTGAAATTGCGAGATGTGAACGACTTCTTTTTACAAGATTTTACCTGCAAACGTTTAAAATTTGACCTCCATCATATAACATTTCGTATATTTTCTCAATTTTATTTGCTACTTCGTACAAAACGCAGCTTATGAGGAGAGCTAAAACACTTTTATCACTTGCACGCGTTTGCCTAATATTAAAAAATTCTTCACAGCGGCGTTTTAATTTTTAGCTTAACCTACCCCAGAAAAATACGAACCAACACGTGAACTCCATTTTCTACACACAAACATTTTTTAAAATTTAATATTTAATATTTAACGTCGGGAACGCTGCTAAAAATTTCCTAAGAAAATATCTCCACCCCAGCGCACGCGCACCACCCCACGACAAAATCTAACGACCCCGCCGAACGCACACCCCAAAGACCTAACGACCCCAGACGCAACAAATTTACACACAAAGACAATTTTGTTCTCAAAGCGGCGTATACATATCTTGCTGCACGTTTTGTTTCCCAAAGCGGCTTAGCTGTTCATATTGTTCTCGAACCGGCGTATACATATCTTGCTGTGGATCTCTGTTGCCAAACCGGCTTAGCTACCCTACTGATTGAGTTAACTCACACCGTCAGGAATCAACCAAAAAAATTAATTTACTTTACGGTAAAAGGTATATATGAATCGGCTGTCTGATATGATACCTGTATATTAAGGTTGTGGATTTAAATTTTTGAATATATTAATGCTTGGGGAGAGACGATTAACAAGTTGTTTTTGTGTAACTATTGGTGCCTATTTAATATAATATATTTGTATCACACCACATAGTTTTCTTAGAAGAAAAAGTTACTGTATAACTTATACTGGTGTATCACTTATTAGCATGGCGTCAAACGTAGTAATAAAGTGTTGGCAACTGAATGCAAATCAATATCTAGACTTACGCATGAATAATACTGTCATTTTACACAATAAAGGTTGGCAGTTATGTACGGTATTGCCACCAATTCCTCTTGCCAATGGGAATGTTTGTGCATCTTTCGTTAAAAACATTAGAATTTAAAGTAACTTTGGCAGTGTAGCATTTTACCAAGTTGTGACGTCATCCTAAAGTTAAAGCGAATGCACTATATATTGTGATATTCACACAAAGATATTTGTTTTGTGTTTTTGGAATGCCTTATGTAAATTTATACCTACCCAATGTAACAGTTTATTCATTACACAAAAGAAAATTTTTAAATTTCTGCTTGTATTAAAGTGGTTGATTTATTAACGATAATATTTATCAATTTTTTGTAGGTCCTAAAAGTGGCCTGGTCTGTTTGCACAGTACTTAGAGGTATCAAAAGCTATAAGGATTAAATGGATTGGCTCAGTAGAGACACAAGTAACATTTTTCGGCTAACGGTTTAAATTAATCTGTAGTAACTTTTAAGCTTTTAAGTAAAATAAATACGAAGTTGTCAATTCAAGATTGTGCTTTTATTTACAAAACATGAAGAGGTCAATATCTTAAGCTTTTTTATAATGATTTGAGGTAAGTTCTAGCTGTTAAACATGATGACTTAATATAGATACGATTGGTAAAGTACACGGGAAATTGGCAAATGTCTATTTTCTGAATTTAATATATTAATGCTCACTTGATTATCTTACCTGTATGTGGTTCCATAGCTTGTCTATCCATACAACTTGTTGTAACTGGTTTGCAAGGGCACAGGTTAATAACCTCTTACAGTAAACTACTTTTTTTTCTATATATGACAGTATTATCATGTTAGTTGTCCACGGTGGAAAACAAAGATAGCTACCACATCAGCGCTAGGAAGTGTAGGGATTCTCGCATATTAAAAATTTCGCCAAAAATAAAATCTAAATCTTTGACTTTAAGAAACTTAGGGAAAAAGTTTCTGATTTTCGAGTGGGGAAAGGCCTTGTTCCTTGAGTAACGCTACTGTGTATTTGCATCATCACATTCCATTTGAAGATGCTGTATAGGCCAGAAACTAAGTTCTTTTACCTAAACCTTTAGATTTTAGCCGAACCCTGACAATCTAGGCATAATAAGAAATTTTAACGTGCGTATCAATACACACACTGACACACACACACACACGCACACACACACACAACACACAAACACACGTACACACACACGTACACACACACACACACACACACACACACACACACACACACACACACACACACGACCTACAGAAAGTATTGTTCTGAAAAATGCTCGCCTAACATTTTTCAAGCGATCGTTATCGTAACATGTGTACTAGTGGTTAGTAGCTATACGCGAACCAACAAAGCTGAGGAACTGTCAGATAGTGCTACCGCCTGAAATGCAATCTAGTGCTTCAAATTTTGCAAAATTTTCTGTAACGTACTCTAAATTTCGCGGTGGAGTTTTCAATTTTTAGAAATTAGAATGTTGATCCCAGGGTATAGATACGTACTAAAAGAAATAAAACTTGGTTTTAGATTTTGAAAAACAGTATGTCGTATATCAGCACTTTGGGGTAAGTTTTGTACCCTCTAACGGAACGAAGGTTGATTATAGTGCCAAGATACCTCCATAAAGAAAACCTATAACTTCGGATTTTGAGAAATAGTACATCGAATGCCCGTAGTACGTGGAGGTTAGTGCTTCTACTTTCATTAGGAAGTGAAAGTTGGTTCCAGAGGAACAGATATTATGCGTAGGCTCTCGGAATTTTGAAAAATAATATGCCATATGCCCGAAACATGTTGGGATAAGGGTTTCTAATATTTTGAGTAGGGTAAGGTCGATCTCTGTATAAAAATACTACTAGAAATGAAATTACCAGAAATATAATACATCTAAATTAAAGATTTAGTTTAATTGGGAAGGATTCTCGAATGAAGCGGGTTAAGGTTCGTGGTTTGGAAGCGGCCCTTTTATAAAACCATTTCCAAACTTCTTAACAATTTATTTTATTACACAGAAATTAATGATGAAACTTTACAAAGGTTGAATTAAATTTATATTAATTGTACTATTTTGTGAGTAGTAAGCAACTGCAATGTAAAAGCTGTTCACTTGACTAGCTGTCGTCGACTGGGGCTCCCGGGCTTTTTATAATGTCCCTACCCCCTCACATGGCTGTGGGAACTTGCAGATCTCATGTCTGCTTATTCTTAACTCTATTCATAATTACATTGTTGTAATCTTAATTCTAAGTAATCACAGTACCCGACCGTCTGTGACCGCCTGTGACCTGACATATGCAGTGTCACTATCGTCTGCGATACAAAGTAGCGCTTTCGTTCCCATGAACGTTAATAAACTGTATAAAGTGTCCTTGATTTACTTTGTTGCACTTCACTTGGCGTACTCTTAACATTTCTAATACTTTCCTAATTATTCTATTTTAATGTATACATCAATTGGGGGGATATATAACTGGCGTTACGTTATAAATTTAGATTTGCCCTGAAGAAACGGGAACCTTACAACGATTTTAAGTGTGCACTGGATAACTACAGTGGTGCGAGAGTGGATTATTCCTATGGAAAAAGTAATAAAAGCAAATAGAAAAATTAAAAAATAAAAATAATAAAACGGTTGCACAAAAAACTACGTCACTATATTCACTTACCCTGAAAAGTTTTTCTACCTTATAGTTTAAAGAGCATCAAACTGTCTTGTCACAGCAATCCCTTTCGATATTATCCTCTAATGGTAAATGGTTTTACCGGATAGGTCTCCTTTGCGTTTGTTCTTCTATATTTATTACATGGTATATTACCTTTTCCTACTGTAAAAATATTCATCAAGTTTTGGTCGAACTAAATAAAATTGCAAAATAAAATAACTCTCCCAAATACGATTAGAGTGACTGGATATCCCTTTACAAAAACAACATTTTATATCTAGTCTGGTTCATAAATAAATGAAAAATAAATTTAACCCATACCTAACCTATACTGACATCTAATAATTGAAATATAAATACAAATATACCAAAAAAACTAATTTATTAACCTCAAGCAGACTAGGTATTAATAAAAAAAATTCTTAGAGAAAACATAAAATCAAATCCATCAAAAATACTATCGCTTTAATTTCTTCGTTTTCTATATTGTATTACATGACAATTTAAATCCCATTGTCAGGAAATTCTCTAATTAACAAACAGAAAACAGCTAAATACCAATTTTTTATATTACCATTTCATTGCTAATTCAAATACTAAAGTAAAGAAATTATCAGTATTTGCATTTTCTGTTTTCCAGCTAATAGCTACATTTACAACTAACACAGCTTCCTTAACACAACATAAGGTAACACAGAATCTCAATTATTTTGAAGGGGGAATTCTCTAGGTTCTAACCCCCTTTAACTGATCATCCCGACGTTAATTCTATAAACACGTGAACTAAAATCTACTCTGCCCTTGAAAGCGAAGTTTGAAAACATAAGTCGCACTCCGTGTTTTTCCCTGCGGGAATCTATATTTTCATCTTGAAGCTATTTCTTTACAACCTTTCGCCCTCCTTACTGCAAACGTGTATTATTGAAGTTTTTAATTACCTGTTCGCGAATAATTAGTTAATTATTTTCCATCGGGTGTCTAACTACTGTTATTTCTCCTACTCTGCATGTCTCTGGAAGGTCGTATCATGGTTCAGTCTTACTCAATGTAGTAGTTTGGGGTGGAGCATTGGAAAATCACATGTAAGGCACATGTTTACTATTTAGCTTGTATTGGAACACGTTAAAGGTGCATGACTTACTATGGCTTGATACGTGATTAATTTTGCCTTATGTAACTGAGTTGATACATAGTAATATTGTATTTTACAATAATGTTTGGTTAGTAATCTAATATCTGTAGATTTCACTAAGTATTAAGCCCTTTCTTTGAATTTAACTACATTGTAATAACCTTATTTTCATATTGTTTTGTTTCATTGTAAACTATAGCTGTAATTGTTTCATAGTATTATTAAATAAAATTGTTTCTAATGAACGGCGTACAAAAGCTTCCATAATTTTATGTAAAAATGCGTAACATTTAAACCTGAATCATGTTTTTCTTTTTTTTGTGGTTTTTAAATAATTTATGAATCTGAATTGCGTTCAAATATGTATTACACCAAAATAAAACTATGATTTTGTGGGTTTAAGCTTTATGACTCGAATTCCCATTTTAATAAAATTAAAAATGTATTGAACTGTCATGCTTAATGAATGATTGAGTTCTGCACGGTACATCAATATTTTTTTTATCCGATTACGATTAATTTTCTACTATTCCATTTGGTTCCTATTTAACATAACGTTAACGTGTTACAACCATCTAAAACTAGTAGTATCAATAAGCAAAATGGGTCTACTAGGTCTACTAATAGGAAAAATTTTGAAAATTAGAAATTTATATTTTACACAGATGAAAATTCTGCAAGGAGCCAAAGTAGGAATAGAACGATATGCTCAACACAACCAACACCATGGATCAGACAGGTTCGCACATGAATGTTGATCCTAAGTTGCCGTGTTCGATTCCCAACATGCACCGCTTGAAAAATGTTAGGCGAGCGTTTTCACAAAATTCGCCCTTGTTCGAATCAGGTGTAAAAGTAGGTCCCGTGTGTGTGTTCTGACGCACGTTAAAGATCCCTACCTTGCTTGAAATAGCAAGGGTTTGTCAATATTCAAAATTTCCAAGTAAATAACTTTCTTCGTACGTAATATAGTACCTTCGAGTAGGGCATTGGAAAGTTAAGTATAGGGATGTGCTCAACCTGTCGATTAATTGGGTTCGTATACGACTAGTAAGTACAAGACCCGCTTGAACAGCGCCCGTTCGAATAAAGCAGCTAAATGTAAGTTTCGAGTGTGTGTGGGCGCAAGCATGTGCCTGCATGTGCGTGTGCTTGCACGCCGCGTACGCGTCTGCGCCTGCGCCTGCACGGGAGGATGGAGTGTGCGCACATGTGTGCGCACAAATACGCGCGCGTGCGCGTGCGTGTACGTATGCGTCTGTGCGCGTGTGTGCATGTGCGTGTGCATGTTGGCGTGCGCGCGCGTACGTGCGTGCGTGCTTGTGTGTATATTGTCACACACGTTAAAGATATGTACGTTGCTTGAAATGGCAAGGGTTCTGCTAAATTTTAAATTTCCAGGTAACAAAACTCGCTTCCTGGTCATTATAGTACTTTTGGGTGGTACGTTGGAAATTCATTTCTAGGGTGTGCTAAACCCATCACAAACCTATTCAAAGGCAGATTATTTTTGATGATGATACTGCTGTTGCTGTTGCTGATGAAGACAATTCTGAAAGCTTACCTGTTTTTGCATATTGGAAGTTAAACAGAAGCAAAAATTATATTCTGCTGCCCAATTAAGAAATATGAATACCTGTTCAAATATTATTTAACAGTAATGACTTTTTATTCATTAAATATTGTACCTTTAGTTAGATATGTGTTTTAACAATATTTGTCGGAACTATCGATAATGGTAAAACTTTTGCGTAGTTCATTATAACTTTCAAGTAGAAAATGTACAAAGCTTCAAAGCATTTCCACAGGGAGCACGCTTGCGTGAAGTTTCTATTAGATACAAGGACCCATACTAACAAGCAAAGCAAATTGGGAAAGTTATTGCTCAACCTAAAATACTTCATTTATATGTTTTTCCAAAGCCCATTTCCATATATCATATACAAAGAAAATTGAATATACAGATTCAACATTTACAACTGCCAATCCATCGGTTCGCTGTGAGCCTAAATATTTTTGAAACAAGATTCCGCAGAAAAGTAATCGAGAAGCTTCTAATTGATTTACCATTCAACTTTATTACTAACGAGGTTTGGTTCTATGTATATGCGAATACATGGTTTAGGCTTTTTTAAAACTCCTTTCTTCTTAGGATTCAAAGCTTACCGTAGCAGGCTTTAAGTTTGGCTTTGCTTTGTTTAGGTTGTATTTAGCGCAGACGCCGTCGCACCCACCTTACCTGTCGTATATTATTAAATTGACGCTGTTCAGACGTCGGCGTCGCGTTTTCAATTCGACAGTGCAGTTTCAACTCTGGCAGTATCCGTAAGCTCTGTTTAATAAGTACGGTAGTGATAAATCGCGTAGAACTGCATTGAGCTTTAGCACTCATTTGAAATTGATAGCCCGTCATGAAAAAATATTTTTGAATTTGGTTACCTAAATAATGTTCTTTTGCCAATTAGGATTCTACAGTTTTGTAAGTTACTTGATGAAAATAATTTAATGTAGTAATTGATGTCACTCCATCAAATTTCTTCTCAAATATTCCTTGCTCTTTCACAGATCTTTTTGGGATCGAATATAAACCCAGAGTCAAATACAGCCAAAGTTGTTGATACTTTTATAGGTCTTTGTGAGTGTAAATCAAATTTTGTAGCTGACCCAAGGATTTGCTCACCGCAGGATTACACCTGTCGGTTTCAAACTTTTAGATAAGTTTGCAATCTTATGACTTGTCTTGGTAGTTTTTGTGGAAACCGATATACCTCTACTGAAACAGTTTTAAAATATGAGTACGTCAAAGTACAATCATTATATCTGTACAACAATACTTCAATACAGAATTATACCCTCGACGAGGAAGTATTTATAAGAAAGATTTAGTCCACATATATATAATTGTAGGGAGTGACAAGTAGTTGTTTATTATATAAAAGCACTCCTTTAATAATAACGCAATAAGGGTTACTGAATTGTTTATGCGTTTGATTATATTCTAGTTCTGGAAATTTATTCCAAACTACGATTGTATCTAGTTAAATTTTGAAAAGCGAGTTTTTGAATAATAAAGCGCAATAGATGAAGCTGAGTGAATGTTATATGTATGAATGATCACGTGTGTGATGAACCCCACGTGCCTTCTATGGATATGCAAAAATTTTACATATTCAGTGTGTTCCTCAAATCATTATTTAAAGAAAAGTTTACATGAAGTTAGATATTATTTTCAATTTTGGTACATGTTAATAGGATATAAAACCACATATTTTAGTTAGAAAGGTTATCCTATTGCTCCATCAGTGGCGTCCCTCCAAATATAAACCTTGATATTTGTACAAAAAATATAGTACGCCACTGACATTTTTTCTTATGGATATTTTTCTGATTACTCCTGTCACTTTTACATAAAAAAGCTTTTTGTGTTTTCTTCTTAGACACATTGTTCGTTACGGGTAAAATTGGCGTTCAGTTATAAATTTTAATTTGCCCTGAATGGATGGGTACCCCGTAACAATTTAAGGGTGTTTCAGCTAACTACAGCGGTGCGGAAATGAGTTCCTATGGAAGTAATTTATAAAAATAATGACGGAATTCAAAATAAAAAATAATAAAATGATAAATAAAATGGCTGAAATATAAATAATATATGTTACATTAATCACTTATCCCAAAGGACTTTTAACACTCCCAAATTATAGACGCCAATCCGTCTGTCGCAGCAATTCCTTCGATATTATTTTATCCGGAAGACGCCTATCCCGTATAACTTTCGCTTGCTTCAGTATCCTAAATAAATTCTATTACATTATACGTTACCTTTCGTTAAAATATCTTAAAACACCAATTTAAGTGTTGTCATAAATACATAAAATTGTAAACTAAAATACCTCGAAATCAAGGCCTCTCCCAAATACTACTTCCTCACTGGTGTAGTTGTATATCCTTTTACAATGACCTAATGTTTTATCCTAATTCATTAATAAATGCAAATAAAATTCGAGTTATACTTAACCTTCATCGACGTTAAACAATTGCAATATAAATACAAATATACTTAAAAAAAAATTTCTTAACCTTAATCTGACTAGATATTATTAACAAAAATTCTAAAAAAAAGATTATTAAATTAAATTCATTAATAATACTCTCCCTCCAAATTCCCTCCGATTCCCATTTTAAATTGCACAAAACTCTAAATACCAATTTCTGCAAATGTCTTTAATTGCCATTATAGAAGACAGCTAAACACCACTTTTTCACTAACCATTTTAGTGTCTATTTACAATACCAAGGTTTCACGCTTTAACTAACACAAAGTTTTACAAATCAAACATATATTTAAACATTTGTTAATTTCCTACTATATAAATAAAAACCCATCTACAACTAAATATTCATATGTATATAGCTATAATGTATATATAAGCTCATATTTACTTACTGTTTAAGTTCCAAAAATTTTCTTATTTTTGATGATTTCCACAAATTACCAGTGTTTTTAATTCCTTCGTGCATTTCAACAAAAATATATCTCCCTAAACACACACACGCACAAAACCCAGTTGTTTGAGCTATACTTGCAGCTAGCCCCTTTAGTACGGCAAACACGAGTTTTGAATATCCCGCGCAGAGAAAAATATTTCCTAGCAAAGCTGCAAATGTAGTTTTACAAATATAGTAAAAATAATAATAATAATAATAATAATAATAATAATAATACAATAATACTTTAATACTTTTAACTTTTAACATTAAACACTTTAAATCTATAATCTATTACTAAATAAACAATCTACAATCTACTAATGCTAAAATCTGCTTGCAATCTAAATAACACAACAAACAATGCAATTACATAATACAATACCACCAAAATCTAATTAAATGCTACCAATCTTGCTAATAATGCTTAAATGCTAATTAAATTAATACTAATTCCAATAATACTGCAATTGCTGCAATGCTAAATTAATACTGCAAATTCTTAATAATTCTGCAATCTAATAATCTCAGTTACTTGCTATAATATGCTCAACTAATACTGCAATCTAATACTAAACGCTGCAATCTACTAAACTGCAATTTCTAAATATGCAATTTCTAATGCTAATCTAATTTAATAATCTAATTCTATTAATACTACAGTTCTAATGCTTAATAATTCTGCAATACCTATCTAAAATGCAATACTGCTGCCTGCAGTACTGCAATGCCAAGTAATCAATCTATTACTGCAATCTAATGCTAATGCTAATATATGAATTCCAATCTAATTAATTTGCTATTGCAATTAAACTGCCAAAAGTAATAATATAATTGTCTACAATAATTAATTAATACTCAATGTCAATGCTACTACTAATAATCTATGCAATGCTAATTCTGCAATGCTCAATACTGCAGTTAATCTCAATTCTATATAATTAATTTCTGCAATTTAATTAAAATTTGCAATGCTTTGCAATGCTAATTATAATTTAATGCAATCTAATACTAATAATTAATAAATCTGCAATCTAAATAATCTAAAATTTGCTGCAATAATATTATGCTTTTAATACTGCAACCACAATATGCAATACAAAAACTAAATACTACAAAAACTCTAATGCCCTGCAATTAAAATATAAAATTAAAACTTAAATCTAATACTTGTAATATAATAAATATAATACCATAAAATTATAATTATAATAATAATAATAATAATAATATAATCCATAATACTAATAATATAATCCAAATAAAATAATAATTATTATAATACCATAATACCATAATAATTATAATACCATAATACCTTAAATATAATAATAATAATAATTAATAATATAATAATAATAATTAATAATAATTAATACCATAATTAATAATATAATACCATAATAATTATAATACCATAATAATAATTAATAATAATAATAATAATATAATAATTAATAATCCATAATACCATAATAATTAAACCATAATACCATAATAAAATAATAATAAAATTAATAATACCATAATCCATAATACCATAATAATAATACCATAATATAATAATAATACCATAATACCATAATACAATAATACCATAATACCATAATACCATAATACCATAATATAATAATTATAATAATAATACCATAAAATAATTATAATACCATAATAATAATAATAATTTATAATAATCCAAATAATTATAATAAAATAATACCATAATACCATAATAATTATAATAATAATAATAATACCATAATACCATAATACCATAATAATAATAATAATTATAATACCATAATAATAATAATAATACCATAATACCATAATACCATAATACCATAATACCATAATACCATAATACCATAATACCATAATACCATAATACCATAATACCATAATACCATAATACCATAATACCATAATACCATAATACCATAATACCATAATTAAAATTTATCATATATCTTATATCATTTTATTAATAATATAATCAAAATACTCCCCATTTTAAAACTTTATTTATTTTAATAAACAAATTTTATACACCTTAATACATTAATAAAACATAAACCCATTAAAATATTTAACCTTATTACCATATCATTGGGATATCATAATTAAAATAAAACAATTTCAATTAAATTTTTCATAATTACTTTTACAATTTATATCCCATCCATTTTAAATATAATTTCTTAACAAAATTAACCCAAAACATAAAAACATATAAATTTTCCAATTCATTTATTAATAAATCATAAATTTTTACAATTTCAATCCTTGGTTTCTATTTTATATAATTATAAACATCATCGGAGAACAATTTTTAACTGTACTATATATATGACACTGGTACAAAATGGGTTAAGAAACTTTTTTTTAATTATTTGTCGTTTAGAAGCTATAGAATAATTCGTATCTAGTGCCCCACCCTGTATATTTATATAATATATATATATATATATATATATATATATATATATATATACAAAGACAAGTTATTTGCAGTCCGCAATAAGAAAATTGTATATGAAGTAAGATGTATCTGTAAACAAACTCTTATGAAAATAATAAAAGCCATTGACAAATACAAATCGGGCTGGTAGTTATATAGTCATTAACAAAACATTAGCTTTATTACTTCATAGGGGAGGAAACATCCACTGACCATGGTTTCGGCTTGTTAGCCTCGTCAGAGTGGAATAGTTCCCAAGAAATGCAAATGCAAATAAATTTTGCTGTAACATTCCGCAAATCTCAAAGGCCAGACGTACTTTTATAGTCATTTATAAAATTTATTATGTAGTTTCGGTTCAATTCTGTACTTCCACACTTTAGTAGTGTTGGTGTTTTATCACCTGATGGCGGTTTTATTTACTTTTGCCATAGTACAGTGATTGTTTCGAAATTATATCATTATAATAGCTTCGATTACTTAAGGGTTCTTGGGAACTATTCCACTCTGACGAGGCTAAAAGCCGAAACCATGGTCAGTGGATGTTTCCTCCACTATGAATAATAAATAATGTTTTGTTAATGGCTATATAACTACCAGCCCGATTTGTATTTGTCAATGGCTTTTATTATTTTCATAAGAGTTTGTTTACAGATACATCTTACTTCATATATATATATATATATATATATAATATATATATATAATATATATATATATATATATATATATATTTAAATGCTATAATTTGTAGCATTTACAATACTCCTTTTATTTAATTCTTTAATATTTTATTATATCGGCCTACAATTCCGTATCGCCCAGTATATATTTAATTTTGCATATTGATTAACGGTTACATAGTTGTTAAACACGTGAAGGTTTGATAAGAGCGGACGCGCTATCTTTCAAACTAGTTCACATAAGGTGAATTGATATTAATGTTTGGGATTTGATGGTGCCGTGAGCACTCGTGGCTAATAAACCACATTTATCTCATCAAGTACCTGCGAGTACTTATTTATAGTGTTCCCCTAATACAGGGGTAAGTATTTAGTAATAATATCTTATTATACGTTTATCTTGCTCTATTGTAATTCCCTTTGTATTGGTTATTTTAGGAAACTTTTGGGAGTTTGAAATTTTTGAAGTTTGGAACTTAGAAGTTTGAAAGCCCAGATAAATCTGGACAGGAGATTTGATACAGCACAACAAATATTGCGGAAGTAACATTCCCGTATCGTCACCTGGTAAAACAAGTTCTGAATCTATTTTCAAACACTTACCGTCGATCTTGGAAACCCTGGTCATCTGTATTGTAACATAACACGCCCGGATGCACATCTGTTATACACCGTCGCGGGTCGTGTTCAGCATACGAAGCTAACAGATAACAAGGTCGTATATCTCTTCCCTTATCTTGTTTAGTTTGTTTGGATGCTACTATCAGCCTATCAGAAGAATCAGGTGTTGGTAGATTCCTATAACGTGTATTTGTGTGTATAAACGATATATTGGAAAATTATTTTATCCTGGTACTCACTAGTACTTGAGAGATCTAATTCCCAATTACGTTGCTAGTAATCTTATTGAAGTTCTTGGATGTTATATTTAAATATTTACAAGACTAAAATAGCGTACGTAATATTATTATCAGCTGGAAATGTATTAATCTACTCTATTGCTTAAATTATTGCTACCATAATTTTTAACAACTGAAATCCACATATACGTAAACGTTTATGTTTGTTTGTAACAACGAGGTAACCATGGTAACTGCGTTGATCGTCGCATACTCTTGAAGTTTATAATAATCACTTTTTATGATTTACATATTTATTTATTTGAATTACTCGAGTATGAGAGCTTGTATTCAATATTATTTAAAATGACATTATATGCGATACGCTAAAAATTAACCTCTTGACTACTTTATTTATAATAATTGATATCTTTTACATACGCTTGATTTACACTCAATTTTCCTGTTTCCAGTTGAATGTGTCACTGCGTCTATTACCGAAACAGGTGGTGCCCAAAATATTTCCGATTTAGTCAAGTTATTCGTTTGAGATTTATATTCTCATTAAATTTTCTGCCCCTAAGTGGCCCTAATTTTATTCATACATAAACCCACGCCTATAGTGCTCTCCAACAAACCCCAGCAGTTAGCCGGCAAGGTGCGTTGTTGTTATATTTCCCTGCCACTAATATTTTCTTTTAAGAAACAACACCACAAATTATAGGGTTAATTTAGGGGTAAGTTAAGTCATAGGGGTCGTAGAATAAACAAAAGAAACTTCCTAGTAACAAAAGCACATAATTACAGATATTATAAGAGTAAATAGGTCACTATACATATTGTTAGTTGAGCGCACACTGTATATAACAGTACAAGCGATTAAACGCATATCCAAAAGTAGCTACGAGCAAAGATAAGATTTAAAAATGTAACGAAATGCATCAAAATTAAATCAACGGAAATCCTGTACAAATTGGCTAGATAAATATTCAACAAATGCGTTAAATATATCATCATATACGCAGGCAGAAACTCTGGATTATTTGAATAAATTGTACGTGACATAAAGTATTATATTTGTTCAAAAATCCAATTTAACTAGGAAATAAACAAACACCAAATTTATTTCTGTTTAGATTAGAATAAGCAAATAACAATGATACGTGATTTAATGAACGAAGATTCCTGGGATTTCTAAATTAAATGTAATGTTATATAAATGAATACGTGATAACTTAAGCGTTGTTCCAAGTATTTGAACTAGACAAGTGGTAAAATTACCGGAGTACACAAGAGATAAGACAAATAGTGTCACCCAATACGTGAAAACAACGAATAGCAAACAAAGGGCAAAACCTATAAATACGATAACAATTGAGCAACGAGTGAGTATACATTTGAAACTAGGCTGTCACGATACTCAAAAGTGCTAAATTATTCTCGTAACCAGTTAAACGAAAGTAAAGTGAAAAGCATTTTATAAAAGTGTAAAAATTGTGTAAGTAAGCCGATCTACTATAGACGGCTCTGGAGACAACTCTGAAGATTACCTCCTGTTAAATTAATTTTGGTAATCACTGACATGGTAAATGTTCTGTTACTGTTTTGTTAATTACGGAGATAGAAAACCTTTTATTGGATTAACTTATGGGATTTTGAATAACGATTTGGAGAGTATTTTGGTTTTGATGTCGACTTCCAAATTCGACTCTAAATATTCAGACTGGATACGAAAACTCTTGGGGATGCAGAGAAACTACTGAACCACTCCAGGTTAGATATATTGATATAATTTATTTCTGTAAACTGTTTAATTCAATAATGTAAGACCCAACAAAACCGGGGTTTCTTTGATAAGTTTATGAAAGGCAATAGGCATCTTGAAACGTTTCAAAAGGTCTCTAAATATAACAAAAGGCTCGTTTTGCTGGTTTCATTTTCTTAAATCTGGCATATGGAAATATTCTGAAAAAGGGGAAGATTTTAAAAAAAGGTTGTAAATATTTAATCATTATATTGTGTATTGTAGAATTGCCTTATTTAATTGAATCAGCTAGTTGAGGCAAAGAGATCTATAACATAACATTTTACAAGTGCTTGATTAATAAAAAGGGATTAACACAGAATTTTATGCTGCCTATCGTAGGGGCTGGTGAAGTATCACAGCTTTTTATGGTCTGTCCAATCCGTGGGCCGAGAATAATAAAGGTTTTTTATTTTTCTTACAGAAAGATAACACGACAATATATATATGTATATATATATATATATATATACAAAGTAAAAAAGAATTAATGGCAAGTGACTCAAATTTAGCCACGAGGGCATCCTGTCGACACGTTTCTGGGGATCATCAAGACAGGATTAGCAAAGTTGTAATATTTAATACAGACATCTTATGGAAAGCATTACCTAGCGCATAATTTTTGTCTTCGTGTTGTTTCACCTGGCATCGCAAGTTTTTAGCATCGCAGGATGGCCTCACGGCCTCATGGCTGAATTTGAGTCATATATATATATATTATATATATATATATATATATATATATTGCTATGATATCGCCGTACTTCGATGAATTTAACGCTCAGTTGCCTACTGTTCACCACCGCTCTGTGTTCCTAAATATTCTAGAATAAATTTTAAATTTTCCACAATTAAATTTATGCCTCCACTAGCTCAGTTTAATCCCACACAGAGTGTACGACGATACGGTAACAGGAAAATTTTTACCCTTCTTTTTCTCTTACACTTCATACCTAAGTAAAATAAGCTGAATAATCAAAAATTTGTATAATAAATCAAGAAATATGTACAATTTGCACTTCTATACTTTCGTAATATTATTTGCTATTTAAAACCCTTGAATCAAAGTATAAATATAAATCTGTTCATCCCAAAATTATGACCATATTAAAAATATAAAGCCAGCAAAAATAACTCTGTATTATATTACAATCCTCGTTGAACGTTCAATGACTCTTCGTAATTTCTACGCATCAATCAAAATTTTTGATGAACTTTCACATAAATATCTAAGTACATGTAAGCTTTAAATGTTTAAAAAAAGAAGTCTTATGCTATTAATTAATGATCACTAACCTGGTGTTTTTCTAGGTTGATTCCCTAGTTCGAATGTGTAGCTCTGCGTACACCCCAATCCTTTAACATGCCGCTACGTGCTGCTAACCAGTGACCTTGGGTTGCTTTCAGCTTAATGTCCTGATTAAGAGTTTCCTTTATTATATTTGTTATTGGATTTTTATGTTAGATTTCTTATTGAATTTGTTTAGTAAATTGTTTATTGAATCGCTTTGTAAATCTCTCAGTATATTTTTAGTAGATTTTCTCAGTGCCCTAAGTTAATAAATGTTAAAGATCATGTTTACCTTAATTAAAATTTGGACTTACGTCTTATGTCGACGGGGAACTTGTATATTTGAACGTGCATTTGTACATTTTTAATTATCAACTTTCACTTATAAATCGTTGTTTAGATTTCACACTTGTACTTTGCGTAGTATTTTTGTTCAAACTAGTACAGTGTTTGCCTTAGTTTTGTAGAGACTGACCATTACCCGCTGGGTGTATTATATAAAGGCAATCCCTTCCACGTGCTGTCATTGGCTGACCGCGTTTATCCTTGTTGTTTAAACATGGTAGAGGCGTCACACTTGGCTTATCACGAAAGCCATCAGATTTTATACAAAGTTACCTATCCTAAATTTTGTTGCAATGTTTCCAAATCACGTACGCATCAAAACTTCACATTATGGAGTTCGTTGGCTATAGTAGTTTGTACCGTTCAATATCATGTTTTCGTATTTTGTATAGGAAATTATTAGCCATTACATTTAACCTTGCACGTTCACCAAAAACGTATGGTTACATATTTTGTTTTCTTCATATGCTGGATGTTATCCGAGTTTGTCGAGTTTACTTTTAAAAAGTTCACGTAGGCAAATTTTATAATGGGATTCTTTAACAGATGAAGTAAATTAGATACGTTTATTTACTACTTACGTTCTGAAATATGCTTGTTTGAAGACCTGTTTGTTGTGAGCATGCATGATTATTTTCTTACATTATTGCGCCGAGCTTAAAAAAATCGTTTAATGTTTGTTCGACTTCAGATACTTCTAATTTGTATTTATTTAAAGTTTCTGAATGTATTACTGTTTCTATAATAAACTGGATTGCGTCTAGAGTTATTTATTCTACTAAATGTGGTTAAATTATTAAAGAATGAGCGTCCTTTCATTGACTAAAGTTAGTTGTGGATTTTATACAGTGTGTTTGATATTTGCTTTTTGCTTAATTAACGAATTGTGTACTTTTTATGATTCAAATGTTTAGTTTACTTGACTTTGGTATTGTTTACATGAAGTATACTACCCCTGTGACTCTATATACCCTTAATAACCCTATTATTATAGCATTTTATACATGTTACCTGATTGTTTATATTTCAAACTTTAGTTTGTTTAGAAAAGATAGTACATGTATTTTGACAGTTGTACAACTTTGCGTTGTTTGATAAAAGTTTTAAGTATGAAATGTGCAAAAGCTTTAATGCATCTCTAGAGAAAATAAGTTAGCATGTAGTTTCTATTAGCAATCCTTAGTACCTAACAGTAAATTAGAAAAGCTATAGTTAAATTAAAAATACCTCATTTGTATGCCAATCCATTGTCTGTTGACGTATATCATTTCACAAGAAAAGTGAATATTCGTGTTAAGCATTTACACTTGTCAATCCACCATTCTATTATATCTCCTGTATGTCTTTGTAACACGTTTTCACAAAAGAATTTGCTTACACTTTTGAATTCCTTAACCCTTTAGACTTTGTTGAACCAGTGGCGGCTGAACGTATACATACATGAATTGATTGAGATACCAATAATTTGTAAGAATTTCGTGTAATTGCTTTTTCTATTAGAAATGAAGGCAAACATTGACCTTTTGTTCTGTTTGGGTTATCTTTTTCGGTGACGCTGTCGTGTCCACTTTATTTGTGCTGTATTATTAAATGCACTCTGTATAAATATCATGGAAACGTAATCAATTCGGTAGTGTAGTTTCAAGGTTGCAGTTGCTTTCGACTATGTGGTTAGTACTGTGGTTCTCAACCGCCGTTCCGCGGAACACTGGTGTTCCGCGAAGCTGTCCCAGGTGTTCCGCGAAAATTTTGAATATAATATAATAAGAAACAGTAAATTTTTTTATTACTATAAAATAAATACTACATAGTTTTGTTAATTATTTGAAATTTAGCAAAAATATTCAATATTATTCTAAATTTTCGCGGAACAGTCAATAATATTAACAGTGTAATTATCGAACGACGCAGTTACGTCGTTTGGAGTTACTCGGGGAATACCACTAAATTTCTAGTGTACTCGATAACGCAGGGAGCGCTACGTAGTGTTGATTTCGTGCTGTTTCTCTTTCTTCGTACGTAAATAACAAAAGCGCAATTTCGATCTGCGGTTCAGCCATAATTTAATATAAATATCTAGTTTTCGTGAGTGTGTTTTTTATTGTATATATATTTTATATTGTTGGAAATTGGTAAGATGAAATGCAAGTTGTGTAGTTTTAACAGTATTCTTATCTTTTTTAGTTGCTTATTTTAGCATTTATACAAGACTTTTAAATCTGAAATATGGACAAATTTTTGAAAAGAAAGACTGAAAGTGAGGTTAATGTTGGGGCGAGTACAAGCAGGTCTTCTTCAATTGAAGGAGATATGCAAGGCAACAAAAATGCCGAAAATAAACGTAAAAGATATCCGAATCAGTTCGGCATTATTCGGAAGAATATCTGAAGTTTGGTTTACATGGAGCGGTAGTCAAGATGTTCCTATTCCGAGATGTATTGTATGTGGTGAAAAATTGGCTAACAGTGCAATGGTCCCAGCTAAGTTACAGCGACACCTTTCAACAAAACATTCTTGTCTAACTTCGAAAGGTAAAATTATTTCGAAAGATTGCTGAAAATCAAGAAGTGCAAGCAACATGCTTTCGAAAGAGCGTTACAATTTCGGATAAAGCGCAAATCGCTTCTTATAAAGTGGCAGAACTAATTGCATTGAAGCAAAAGCCGCATGATATCGCAGAATCGCTAATTTTGCCCGCATGTTTAGAAATTGTTAAGATTATGTTTGGCAATGAAGCGCAGCGAGACGTCCTAAAAATTCCCGTTTCGAACGATACGATAAAAGAAGAATTATAGATATGTCAGGGTTTTATAGAGAACGCAGTGACGGCGAAATTAATTACAAAAATTTTGCGCTGCAAATTGACGAATCCACTGACATAAGTGGCAAAGCCCAATTAATCGGATTTATTTGCTTTGTTGACGACACTGAAATAATAAATCAGTTTTTATTCTGCAAGGAACTTATTGGTCACGCAACTGGAGAAGACATATTTAATTCAGTATCATCTTATTTGGAAGAATGGAAATTATCCTGGGAAAATTGCGCAGGAATCTGTACTGATGGAGCTCCAGCCATGCGTAGCAGTATTAAGGGATTTTGTAGTCGAGTTAAAGCAATAAATTCAAATATAGTCTTTACTCACTGCTTTCTGCACAGGAATCTTTGATTTCGAAGAGTCTACCAGCAAACTTAAAGTCTGTTTTGGAACAAGTCGTACATATGGTGAATTATATTAAATCGAGACCATTAAAACCCGTATGTTCAAACAACTTTGTAACACCATGGAATCCAAATATGAATGTTTGCTTTTGCACTCTGAAGTGAGGTGGCTCTCAAGAGGAAAAGTGCTAACCCGAGTTCATGAGTTGAAACAGGAATTGCTAGTTTTTTTTAGACAAGAGGGTAATGATGTATACGTAAAATATTTGGAAAATGATGCATGGTGTACTAAGCTAGCATATTTAGCCGATATCTTCAGCTACTTAAATTCAGTCAATACATCTCTTCGAGGAAAAATGAAAATATTCTGACATCCACAGACAAATTGCTAGCTTTCCAGAAAAAGCTTTTGCTTTGGAAAAATCGTATTGCTCAAAATCGCAAATTTGATATGTTTCCGTTATTAGCAACAGAAAATATTGTTAACATTAACGAAATGATTTCAAATGTGGCAGAGCATTTGTCAATATTGCAAGACAAAATAACTCATTACTTTCCATCTCTTAATATTGAAGACTTTGATTGGGCGCGAAATCCATTTGGTGAATTTGATATAATGAACCAAGATTTTTCTATTCAGGAAGCAGATGAGTTTATTAATATATCAACGGATCGAACGTTACAACTAAAATTCAAAGAAGAAGGAGTGGAAAGGTTTTGGATTTCCATCGAGAATGAACATCCATTTATTGCAAAACGAGCGTTGAATATCTTGTTGCTCTTTTCGACGTCCTATCTGTGCGAACTTGGATTTTCAACTCTAACAAATATTAAAAGCAAAAAAGAGAAAGACTTACCAATTTAGAAGAAGAAATGAGAGTAGCGCTCTCTTACATAAGACCCAACCTTGAGGAAATTTGTAAAGGTCGTCAAGCGCAAATTTCTCATTAAAATAAGTTACCATGTA